>JAODAL010057139.1:0-22859 GCA_025379985.1 Phyllomedusa bahiana
GAAAGTGCAGATCCACCATTTGGAAAGGGAGGGACTGCAATACCAAAAACTTGGACGGACACGGTCAGCTGCTGCACCTTAGGATGGTTGGACCATACTGTTGTCTCTTTGCAATCGCCTCGCTAACGACTGCTGGCGCCATGAGTAGCGAGGAGCAGAGCATCTGGACCGGGGAGATGATGTCCAAAGAGAAACAGCTCCCTTCTGCAGAGGTGGTGAGCCTTGCCCTGGCGCAAGGGCATGCGAGCCACTGGCGCTGCTGCTGCTGCTGTTGCGGCGGCGGAATGGACCACCACATCTGGGGCCACGTTTTCTCCCAGGCCACCGATGGTGACGCTGCATGTGTTGACGCAGGGCCGGGTGCCAACGTTAGCTCCCGGGCCATCCTTCACTTTCTGCCCACAGATTCTACATATACCCATATTCGGCTCCTCCGTGTCTTAGAAAAGAACTGCCACACCGCCGATATCGGATTTTACCGCCAACGCTCCCACTGAGTGACTACTTGCCGCCGCTCCTCGCTGAGCCCCTGTGCGTTTACTTTCTTGGACCTGCGAAGGGGGTTTTTTACCCCGTGGCCGCTTGGCTCCCGCCCCTCACACTGCTGCTATCCTGCGGGCCCTCACGGCCACACGACCCACTTGCTGGCTGCGCTGCTGCCTGTCGCGCAAGCGACGCCCTCTTCTCCTGACGATGAATGAAGCCCTTGCCTCACCCGGCTCCCAAGTGCGGGTCGGCTTACTTTCATCATCTATTTGTTTTCATCGTCACTGCTGTCCTCATCACCGTCTTGGTATGCCGAGGCTGACCCTCACAACATGACCTCCCATCCCACTCTCCACATCTATATTTTGGGCCGCCTACTGCAAGAAGCAGGGATATTGCCCCATTTCTTCGCTGCCAAGTAGCTGCTGACTGCCCTCCTCAAATTGTTCATCCTCGCTATATAGTGGCGCTGAGCCCAGACCACAATAGAAGATCTCTGGGTGGGAACCGGATGGGACAGAGGCGGGGTGAGGACAGGTGAGGGCCGCTGACCCGCTCCCGGCCATGCCAACTAAGGGGTTTTGTCTGAGGTTCCCACCGACTCTTGCTGGGTTGTCAGATGGGCATCTGGGAGGAAGAAAGGGTGACCTATTCAACCCCAAACAAGAACCCTTGGGTTGCTGAACAACACACGGCCGCTAGATGACAGCGGCAGTTGTGGCCTCACCGAGTGACCCCTGCGGACTCCCTGCTGTGCTGCGACCTGGGCCTGTTTTCCCGGAATGTTTGTGCCACTGCCACTCGCAGGTGCAAGCCTGCCACCTTTTCTGTCTGACATACGTTTGTTCTAAAATGTACAGACACTGTTGATGATGATATCTGTATATGAATAAATATACATCCTGTTATTGACTCCAAATGAACCCACTAAGAAGCTTGGTAACCCATGTATATAAAATTGCGCTCCACCAAATGGCCAGGAAAAATTTACTTGTATGTCCGTTTAAAAACACTGTGTGTTTTAACTAAATGTAAGCACATAACAGGCTTAATACTCTTCGGACATGAATTAGGCCTACTGGAAAATTTATATATTTTGGTGATTGAAAAAGACGTATATTTTTGTCAGCACACCAGCAAAACAACGCTTAATTAACCCCTGAATGTAACTGCGCCAAAGAATTGAAGCCGCACCCAAAATAGTAGCATTGTAGCGTTTTACAATTGCGTTTTTCTACACACACAACAAGAGGTTACAGTTGTAATTAACCTTTGCTTGTGAATTAGGCTACAGGAAAACATTAAATATTTGCATTGAAAAAGACGGTTTATTTTTGTCATCACACCAAGCAAAAACACGCTTAATTACCCCTGGATGATAAATTTGCAGCCAAAGAATTGAGCCCGCACAAAATAGTAGCAATTGTAGCGTGTTAACAATTGCGTGTTTTCCTAACGCCACACAACAAGAGATACAGTTGTAATTAACCTTTTTGCTTTTTTGGTTTGGAATTAGGCTATAGGACCGAATTTAATATATTTTGGCGTTGAAAAGAGACGTTTATTTTTTTCAGCACACCAGCAAAACACGCTTAATGAACGCCCTTGATGTAAATTGTCGTCAAAGAATGGCCTCACAAAATAGTAGCTTTAGAAGCGAGTTACAATGCGTGTTTTCTACGCCACACAAACAAGAAAATACAGTTTGTAATTAACCTTTGCTTGTGAATTAGGCTACATGAAAAATTATATATTTGTCGTTGAAAAAAGACGGTTTATTTTTGTCAGCACCACCAGAAAACAAACGCTAAATTAACCCTGGATGTATATTGGCGCCAAAGTATTGAGCCGCAAAAAAAAAGTAAGCTTTGTAGCGTGTTACAAATGGCCGTGTTTTCTACCCACAAACAACAGAATACAGTTGTAATTAACCTTCTGCTTGTGAATTAGGCTACAGCAAAATTAATATATTTTGGCGGTTGAAAAGACGGTTTATTTTTGTCAACCACACCAGCAAAACAACGCTTAAAATTAAAACCACTGATGTAATTGCGCCAAAGAATTGAGCCGCAGACAATAATAGTAGCTTTAAACGGTTACCATATGCGTGTTACTACGCCACACAACAATAGATTACAGTTGTAATTAACTTTGCTTGTGAATAAGGCTACAGGAAAAATTTAAATATTTGGCGTTGAAAAAGACGGTTTATTTTTGTCAGCACACCAGCAAAACAACTCTACTTAAACCCTGATGTAAAGTGCCCTCAAAGAATGAGCGCACAAAATAGTAGCTTGACGCGGTTTACAATTTCGAGTTTTCTAACGCCACAGGCACAACAAGAGATACATTGAAATTAACCTTTGCTTGGGATTATGCTACATGAAAATTATATATTTGGCGATGAAAAAGACGGTTGATCTTGGTTCATCACAGCCAGCAAAACTTCGCTTAATTAATTCAAATTAATAGAATTGAGCAGTCCAAAAATGCAGGTGGGTAATTTGTAAAGAAAAAACGCTGTTTATTTAAATGAATACAACAATGAACTGGCTTAGATCCCACTTGGAATGAATATATATGCAGCAGCAGAGGATGCACACTGTATTTCAATCATTACCCCAAAAAATTAGAAATAAACAATAAGAGAACAGTCTCTGAGACAAGCTGAGACACCCCACAGAATCGCTATATAAAAATCAATTCTTCAGGATAGAGATATCAGCCGCTGCAGCACCTTCCCTGATGAGCACAGTGAGAGGAGTGTGAGCTCCCGTGCGTTGCGCCCGAACTTAGAATAGTGCGGTGACGGTCACAGAATCCCGTCCGGTCCTCTGATTGGCTTCACCTCTGCACATGTCATTCAGCTATGCCCATCTTCCTCCAAGCATTGCTTTGCCCAAGTAGTGCCCTGTGCTCGCAGGCCATATTATCATCAAAAGCACTCTTCCGTTCACACGCAGCCGAAGTAACCCCAAAGTTCGACTTCGTTCGCGAACCGAAGTTTTCCTGAAATTCTATAACGATTCCACTTCGTTAGAATCAATTCGCCCATCTCTATTTATATTCTTTGCAAAACTCCTATTATTTTTTCCATTCTCCTAGTACAAGTCTGATTTTAATGAGAAATTAGACAATGCCCATAGCCTCAAAAGCTATTTGAGCCCATTTTCAAACATTTATGAGCTTATGCTGGACTTTCAGCCTGTCAGTGTGTATGTATACAATGTTTGGAGTCTGCAAACAGTTAGGGCGACATGTATGATTTTTGGCGCCCCCAGAAGCGCACAATAGTATTTATTGCGCACAATAGTAGTATAGAATGCGCCTGAATCTATGAACCTGGTCTACTGCGAGTCATAAATCAGGCGCATGCTAGTGCAAAAACAACAATTAAGGCTTTTAAAGTGGTCTACCTATTGTTATTATTATTATTATATATTTTAGAGCGCCATTAATTCCAGGGCACTGTACATTCAGGGGGTTACATACATAACATAAGTCAAACAAGTACAATGGTGACAAATATTGTACAATCAACTGGTACAGAGGGAGATAACCCTGCACTGCGAATGCATACACTCGACAAGGAAGGTGAAAGAGACAGAGTGAGGGGCAGACATGTATTTGTGGAGGTGTAGTAGACCAGCGGGGTTTGTAGTACACACTCTCCTGAAGAGATGGGTTTTCAGGTTGCTTTTGAAGCTGGTGAAAGTGGAGGAGAGTCTGTTCAATAAATGTTATACTGTTCAATAAATGTTATACCATATATACTGTATTATAGTGTATCGTATCATAAAGTTGCCCTGCAAGTTACCATGGCTACTGGATACAATATGTTCAACGTACAATGGTTTTTTTGGGGACAATGTAATTTGAAACTTCTTTCAGCATCCAATCACATAGGCAGTCCAAATCTGCGGCACATGTAATTGTCTGGAAGAACCTGTTAATCAAATGGGTATTTCACTAGTATAACGCCTGTATTAATGCATGCACTAACTGATGTCTAGTAATGGCGCTCTATAGTTCATGGTGTGTACTGCTCTTACACAGGTAAAGGCGACTCCTTGTTATTTTTCTAGTACATTGTGTGCACTCTACAGGGCCCTAAATAAATTCCTGTATTTACCATTTATTGTGATTGACAGCATAAAGCAGCTTTTTCTGACTTATATGGATGTTCCAAATTTTAACTTGACAGTGATATCACAGCTTTCTGTGTTATCTGTTTTTAAATTCACAAAATAAAGCCAGTGAAAGCTTTAAAAAAACTGAATAATTTTTGTGCTTGTTACTGTCAAGGTTCTTAAGAAGAGCTTTTTTTATCATATTAGTCATTGGATTATTAGTCACTTTTTTTCCATTGGGGGCTTAGAATTGTTTCCATAAAATTTAGGGATAAAAATTACAATAATTTCACTTACAAGGCCCAGAAAAAATTTTACAGAAAACCGGGGAGACACTGTACTGTACAGTGTACAGAGTTGAGCAATGTGTTAATATTGATGCCAAACGCATTTTTTTATCTATACGCATGTTCTATATTACAATGTGATTTAAACACATTACCTTACCACTCTAAATGTATTATTATAATAAAAGAATTAACTCCATATACAAGAAAAACAGGGCAGAGTGTTCTTGTTTTAGAAATCCTTGTTAGGAAGTTTACTTGTTCTTTTAACTTTACTATTTTGTTTTTTTTTCTTTAGAAAGGGTAAAAATTTGACACAAAATACTTGGCCCCCCAAACGAATCCCCATGTTTTTTGAGGGGGTTAAAAACCCATTATATGGAAAATCCTGTAGGCATAATATGAAATCACGTTGTTTCTTGAAAATTATGACCACCTGCTCAGGCTAAGTTGTCTAGTATGAATTATAATGCTGTCAGATGTAATTTAGTACAATGAGGAAATGTAGAAGTACATTACACTAGGCTGCTTTGGAATATGTTCATTTTTACTCATTAACAGTAGGAAATATGCATCAAACATGCAGATCAAGAAGTATGCCGGCAATAATAGCTTTTAAATTAGTTAGAAAGCATAAAAATGGAAGTTATTGTTTTGGTTTACAGATTCTTAATTATTATTTTTTTTTTTTTTTTTAAAATGATTTAAGGCAGGCTGCTATTTGTCATGCAAATTCAGGCTTCTGACTTTTATAGATGTTTTATTAATACATCAAGGCTTGCTAGGATTTATTACAAGCCATGATGGACAGCTCTGTGTGTGTGTGCAACTTATTAACAGCATACATTTAGAAATAAAAATTTTTTCTTATTTCTTAAAAACAGTTCTATAGCGGAGCCATGTAAAGTATTTGGAAGCTATAGAGTACCTATAGGGTACCTATGTTAATACCTTGGTAGGACTGGCTAGCTGGGAAACTGGGGAATCAACCAATTGCCCCCTGAGCATGGCAGATCTGGAATTTCTTTTAGGGTGCTTGCATACGGCAAGGACAAAATACCGGTCGGATTCTGTCTTAAGAATCCGGCTTGTATTTTGTCGTCTTTTGCATGGTTTGCAGATTCGCCCATCCCCCCTCAACCATTGAAATGCACATCTTCTGCCCAAAAACCATGTTCAAAGTTTTTTGGAACCCCGGCGCTGTAAAGAAAAGTTTACTTATACAATGCAATAGGCTGTATAAATGATCACACCCCCTAGTGGTGAAGCACCCTGGGGGGACTCAATGATAAATAAAAAAAAAAGAATGTTTAAAAGCAAAAAAAAAAAATAAAAAATATGAAAAGTTCAAGTCACCCCCCTTTCGCCACTTTACAAATAAAAGAAAATAATAAAAAATGTACACATATTTAGTATCGCCACATCCGAAAAAGGCTGATTTATTAAAATATAAAATAATTTATCCCGTACGCTGAAACCTATAGAAGAAAAAAAATCAAATGCCAAAATTGAGGGTTTTCTGGTAATTTCAGGTCACCTAAAAATTGGAATATAATTGATCACAAAAGTTGCATCTATTCTAAAATGGTACCACTTCAGCCGCAAAAAATGCCCCCTCACCAATGTCTATAGGTGGAAGTGAAAAAAAGTTATTGGCCACAGAAAGTGGCGCTGTGGTGTAGATTTCAAAAACAGAAAATGTTTTGATTTTTTTTACAGTACAATAGAATAACGCAAACCCTACATATTTGGTATTGCGAGAATTGTATCAACTTGCAGAATACAGGGAACATATAATTTATACCGCAAACATGGCGCAAGTAAATTTTTTTTCACTTTTTGACCCACGTAGAATTTTTTTGCAGTTTCCCAGTATATTCTATGGTATGCTGACTGACACCATTTTGTCCCACAAAATAAAAGCCTTCATATGTCTATGTAGATGAAAAATAAAACACATTAAGGCGTTTGGAGGGCAAGGAGGAAAAAAAAAATATGCTCTGTCCTAAAAGGGTTAAAGATTTTGTATTGGGGCCCAGAAGCTTTAAGTTATGTCCCTACATGGCAACATAATTGTTAGTGACAGCCACTCTCCCACAAAATGGCCAGGATTTGAGATAACTGATCTTGGCCTTTTAAAGGTGCTCTCAGAGCCTGCTCCTCACATGCAGCTTCAGACTCCCACTTCCTGGTTAGGCTGTGGTTGGTTCTGCAGCAGTGACTGGCATTTCAGCCTTGCTATTCCTAGCTGATCCTGTTACAATGACATAAGTACCTGAGATTTGTAAATGGTAGTGCACAAGGCTACGGGTCTCTAAAGGGTTAAAGTTTGTTTTTAATAGATAAACAAGCTCCTGTACTGGAGATAACACTCAGCAGAGAGTGCATCACCATGGTTGACTGGGCTGCTGCAGCAATGAAAGCAGAGAGATGGTTGGTAACCCAGTGAAGCTTGTGTACACAAGCAGGAGATAAAAATCTCCTCTGTCTCCTAAACAAAGCAAAATAAGATCAGGAATGTATTTGGTAATAGTCTTTACTTACCTTTACCTACATGTATGATGTTAATCATTATAGTGAGAAAATCCCTTTTAACCCCTTTCTGCCAGATTAAGACCATCAGCCCTTAGATAGCAGTGCATTCAAGGGTTCATGTAATATATTACCAAACTACGGTTTCTAAATATGAATTATTGACTGATTATTGGGAAAACTCATTTCCTCATGGCTTTTTAGCATATTTATAATTTGCTCACAGAATTGACATTAATGGGGGCAGTTTTATTAATACTATCTACAACTTAGATAGTGTAAACTTAGACTAGACAGTCTAAAAATATGCTAGATTTATTTATGTACAGTAAACCTGGCGCAAACTTAAACAATTTTACACCATTTATTAGCTGGCTTAGCTTGTGTCCACAAGTGCACCAAACGTTTCTGCATTTGTTTTGGCATACGGTGTTGCATATTAAGCGATGCCCCTTTTCTCAAAATCATTCTCATTTACCAAAGCCATGCCCCTTTACCAAAACCATACCCCTTTACCCAAAGCCATGCCCCTTTACCTAAAGCCATGCCCCTTTTCTCAAAGCCATGCCCCTTTACCCAAAGCCATGCCCCTTTTCTCAAAGCCATGTCCCTTTCTCAAAGCCATGCCCCTTTTCTTAAAGCCATGCCCTTTTGTCAGATATGGCGCAGAAGTGTCTATAAATGTGGTGTAAAGGCTTTATGCCAGTATTTTGCCGCAATCACCATAGAACATCTGACCCATTTGAAATCATTGATGAAAACTGTCTAGCAGTCAGACCGTCTACGCCCATAGAGACCAATGAGAGCTCAGCTTTCATTACATATACTGCTCTGTAGAAATGAAAGATGCTTTCTGACTAGTTGCTATCGGAAACTAAGACAATCTTACTGTTAGATAGTTCCATAAATGAGGTCAAATGGGTCAGATTTTCTTTGTCAATTGTACTGATACAGATATAGAACAGCAGTGATGTCATTCAGCAGTATTCAGTATTGAGATAAAATAAATGCTTACTATTTAGGTCATGTCCCCACCGCATGGGTTTGCAGGCGGTTTTTCAGCCGGTTTGCGGTTTTTCAGACCGCCTGAAAAACCGGCCGAAAATGAGCACAATGGTTTTTTCCGCCTGCGGTCTGGCCGCAAAACATTCTACATGCACATTCTTCCGTCCGGTTTTCGGACGGAACCTGTGCTTGTGAATGTGAAGGGGGAGGGCTTTTCTCCACTCATCGTGGAGAAAAGCCGTCCCCCAACGGCCGTGGGGACGGCCGCAAAGCAGGACAAATACCGGCAAGGTAAACCGACCGGTATTTGTCCTCTGCAGTGGGGACGCAGCCTTAAAGTATACAGTACTATATATAGCTTCCTGGAAAGGTTTATCATAGTGGAAATGAGTGTAATCTGATTGATTTCTTATAGTGACATCACATCTCACAGTAGTTATGTGGTGACATCATCACTTCATAGCATAAGTATATTTAGGAAGTTTTTTATTTTAACTGTTTGATCCCAAACAAACCCTTGTCTCCGATCTTGTAAAAAATATTTTTGTTATTACAGTGGGACTTTATTTAAACATTCATAATACATAATAACTCTGACTCGATGGCTTGCACTACAGCAGCAGTGGTTCTGTTACAGTGTCTTCACTGTCACAGCTTGAAAGGCTGTGACTATTATCATCACTGTCTTGTCTAGCCAGATACATTTGTTTGTTGCCAGGCTGTCCCTTTAAGAAATGTGACAAGCCTTTCCTTGCCTTTGGCAATCTAGTTGCAGTTTTACTATACAGCTGTTTTGATTGTCAACCTAATTCTGTAACCAGTCAGGAACCTCGGTCCCAATCACTCATGAATATCTTGTCAGGTTACCGCTTATTCAGCGTACAAATCTCTGTCCTCTAACATTATCTAAATATAATGCGAGCTGACTTCCCCGCAAATCCCCCAGTGTTTGCCGCACTCAGTGTCATTTGTATTTTTTGCACAAACCGACCGTCTGGCTACTATCATTTCCAGCATTCTGAATGCAATGTCCGCTCCGTGCCGGCACCATGTTTCCCATTTTTGGCTGGTACCCCCTCCTCCTGTGAAGGTTGTCTGTGATAAACATTTCTATACTCCTTACATTGCTCCAGCAGATTCAGCAAGGTGAATTGAGGGATCTCTTTAGGGAGGGCAGAGCAAATTAAAGCTCACTGCAGGAAAGGTGTGCCCCTGGCACTGTTCTTATGCAACAGCTGCAGATACAACAACTATCATCTGACATTCTGACATATACGTTGAGCAAAGCAGCAAGCTAGCCAATGCATACACAATATCGCACAGGGCTCCAAGTCCCAGCCTTAAGCAAAACAGGTGTATGACATCCTGTTGCTAGTCATTTGGGGCTAAGTGTACGAGGACAGACATCTGAAAGGAGAACAGATGAAATGAGCAGAGAAGGTTAAGGTGTGGGTTGACAAGCTCATTGATAATATTTTAGAGGGGAACAAACCTGGCTGACTACAAATTACTTCTAATATCTCTTCTTTTTTGGAGACTGGAGGCCATGACCACAATGAAAATGGACTCATTCATTATATAGAGCTGAGAATTTCCTTGCTGTAGCAAAAATGGGAAGAAAAATCTTTTGTCAAGTAATTATGTGGCAAGGAAGTCTGTAATTATCCTACAGCTGGGACAATGGCAGGAGCTCAGTGACTTTTATGCTTCATATATCATTAGCTGTTATTCAGCTTTCCATTGACCCGAAATTTGGTTTCGGCAAGTTACATTCCTTCCTCCTTTGTCTGTGTCATAGTAGTTCTAGCATTATATTCATAAAACCAGAAAGGTATAGAAGAAGCATAGATGTTCTAGGCATTGAGTACAATGGTCCTTCAGGTTACAAGGGCCTCAGGATACAATGTTTTCAACATACAATGGTCATTGGGGGCAGATTTAATAAGGCTTTTGCACCAGAATTCTGGCTCAATTTGTGCCAAAAATATTGTCTTACAAGCTTTTTGCATTTACTATGTGTTTTAGACAGTTTCAGACGCTTCTGCGCCTCGTCCAGCAAAGGAGTGTGTCCTCATAAAGGGGTGTGGTTTTGTGGGTAAAGGGCGTGGCTTAAATATGGCAAAAATGCACCAGAGTTTTGGCGCAGTTTCTGGCGTAAAAGTAAGCCAATCTAAAGATGGTTCAAACTTAGACTAGACGGTTATAACCTGCGCAAGGTTTTTCAACACTATGATAAATATGGACATTGTAAGACTTTCTAGTTTAACTTTAAGTTGTCTAAAAGTTAGACACTATTGATACATCTGCCCCATTGTATGTGAAGAGTGGTTTCAACATACAATTGTCAGCTTGGAACTAATTAAAATTGTATGTTGAGGGACCACTCTATGTGGATTTTCCATACTAATATGTGAGAAAGTCAATCAAAATCATATGATGAAGGCTGCATTCACATAAGAGGACATGTATGAAAACTGTCTAGGTATAAAGCTTTCTTTGTTGCCCATGGCAACCAATGAAAACTCCCATTTCATTTTTGCAGAGCATTATCTGAAATGAAAGGGGATCTCTGATTGGTTGCTAGGGGCAACAAAGAAAGTCTTAGACCTAGACAGCTTTCATACATGAGGCCGATAATATTTTTATCCCCCACTTGGGTATCTGTTGGAATACCTATAAAAGTTATCCTGATGGATATCGCAGCATGACCATAATGCCACAACAGGAATTTATGGTCAAATATAGACTGAAATGGACTACATTTGCTTTATTTCCTGAATTAACTGTATAAGCTCTATTGGCGACATGTATGAACTGGGCTGCGCCAGAAGTCTGGCATCTTTTCAGCCCATCTAACGCAGCCCCGTCAGCTATAGATTTAAACATGCTGCACACCAGTATCAGGTGCATTACAGAGCACCCACAGGCACATTGTAATGCACCTGATTTCGGGGGGACATGCAGGAAGCAGGGCGCACTAGAACCGTACGAAGCTATAGATTTATAGCTTCAGTACGGCAAATTCAGGCGCATTACTGCTGAGCCAGAATTGTCGCCTTTGTGCTAGAATGCACCTGATTTATAACCCACAGTACAGTGGATTCATAGATTCAGGCGCATTTTAAACTATAATTATGCACATAAAAATTGTTGCCTGGGAACAAAAATCATGCATGTCGCCCCATTTTTTTACACTAAAGCATGGCTACCACACTTTGTGTCCACTACATAAACAAGTTTCTTATATATGACATTTCAGGTGTATGGCTCATCAAAAGGGTTATCTCATAAGCACATTTCCGCACTGCAGGTCTGCGTGTAGTGAGCTATGAGATAGTGAACTCAGATGATCCTTGTGGCTGCCCTCTCCTTTATTGCTATGAGAGTTTGAAATATAGCTGACCAAATGTACACCGTTCCTTTCACAGATCGTCCCCACCTCAACAAGATTGTGACGAGTTGAGTGGTTGCCCCGCAGACTAGAGGCCTCATAAAGGCCTCTATGGCTGCCATGTTACTACTCCTATTACATACTGCCATAGGCAGGATGTAATGGGAGAGTCATCTTAGTACACCTTTCTGTAAGATCTACATATTTGAAAACAGTGTACAAGTGATAGCGTCTCATAGTCATCACGTGTATATGTAAAAAAAAATACATAATTGGTTTCGCTGTCTCCATAAAAGTCTGAGCTGTTAAACTGTAATATCATTTATCCCATACAGTGAACAGAAGAAATACATTTTCAACAGAAAATTTAAGTTTTTTGATCAATGCGTTCCACAAAAAATTGGAATAAAGAGTGATCAAAAAGTCGAATGTATTCCAAAATGGTATCAATTGAAATCTACACTTTAGCTGGCAAAAAAAAAGAGCCCTCACTTAGATGCATAGTTTGAAAAATAAAAAAAAGTTATTGGTCACATAAAATGGCGCTGCCAATGGAAAAAGTTTTTTTTTTTTTTTTAAAGTACTAAAACATAATGAAAATCCTCTGCTCCACTCAATATGTGTGTTACTGACTGACTGTCTTGTCTGGCCCTGGTAGGTTAGTCAGCTGCTGCAACTTGACAATACATAACTGTGCCTCTTATTGTCTGACAGAGGTGACGCCTGAGGCGATCGCCCATCTCTGCTTACCCCTTGTCCCGGCCTTGAGCCCAACATTTTTAGTGTCTGACATCATAGAGGTAATATACGGCAGCTACAAGCTGATAATGGGAGTTGATTTCCATGTGTAGACATTTTCTAGAAAGCCTTTGGTGCATCTTACTATGGCGTGTTTTTAGTCATTTTATTGGAACAGTAAAGATTTAAAATGTACGCTCCCAGCAATATTTCATTAACTGGGCAACGTATGCCAGACTACAAGATCATCTCAAGCAGCAGCTTTGATAGATAAATAAAATGTTATTTTTTTTTTTTTTTTATTAAAATGCAGTATTGCAATGTCCATCACTCATAGTTCAAGACACTGGTTTTGCACAATCTGAACCAAACCAGCTGTATTTTTGGACTGTTTGGTGTCAGATCACTGAAACTTTATAGTAGTTACACAATTTATGGTATAATTTTGTCACTCCAATTTTATCTTATAGCCAAAAGTGTTGGTGATTATATATTAAAGATAGGAGGTGCTGAGGTGCCTAAAATACACTCTTGCACATTCAAACAGTTATGATTGGTATAAGATCAACAAACATTATATAGAATAAATTTAGAAGTTTTGCAGTTTTTTAGTAATTTTCTGTGTTCTTGTCTAGAAAAAATACAGTCTGACAATAAAACTGTAATTTAATTAATTCTCAAATCATTTTATCATCTGCCCACTGTCAGAAAATCAGATGAAGACTTTGTAAATCTATTTATCCATTCTATTGGATGACAATTTGGCAATCCCAGCAAATCAGTGCATCGGAAGGGCCTTCACTCATGCAAACTCCCTTCTGAGGCCAGCTGGTAGCTCACTTGAAGCCGGCCTCAGAGAATGGGGAGATGGCTGCACTTGCACAGCTCTCCTCCATTCCTCTTATTGGGAATTCTGAATACACCCGATACATATTCGAAACTCCCATACACATAAATGGGTAGAACTGCAAATGCCATCTCCCCATTCTCTAAAGCTGTCTCATACCAAGCTACAAGGGATTTTGTGAACTGACAAAACCCCTTTAACATGCTGGAAGCACACATTGAAGGTAATCTGCAAATGTACTGCCCTATCTGATGGCAGAATAAAGTAGTGGCAGAGACCTTGATTTAAGTCTTGCATTATCTTTATTTGTTTTGCAGTATTTTTTTTTTTTTTAAATCAGTATTTAACTATTGCAGACTGAGCCAAGCACACTAGCCCTGCTATTGATGTGGAGGTGCTCTGTGGTTCTGGATATTCATGAGCCTGTCGCGTGAGCTGCCAGAGAGCATTGATGTCCCTTACTTGGGCATCCACGGCCGGGACATGACACGAGGTAGCTAGAGAGAGAGGCGGGCGGGGATGTAACCCAAAAACGACAAAAAAAGGGGATGCCCCAGCGGATTCTGAATCTAAAGAGTTATAAGAAAACTCTGCCCAGGGGAGAAGGTCAGACCAGTTATCCTGACGAGCGGACACGAAATGCCGCAGGTAGGTACCCAGCACCTGGTTAACCCTCTCTACCTGCCCATTAGTTTGAGGGTGGTATGCAGATGAAAAGTCGAGCTGAACCTGCAACTGGCCACACAGAGCCCGCCAAAATTTAGCGATGAACTGTACACCCCTATCCGAGACAATGTGTAACGGGAGACCGTGCAAACGAAAAACATGACTGAAAAAAAGTTGGGCCAGCTGGGGTGCAGAGGGTAACCCAGGCAGTGGGATAAAGTGAGCCATCTTGGAAAAACGGTCGATCACCACCCAGATGACTGTGTTTCCAGATGAGGGCGGGAGATCGGTAACGAAGTCCATGGCTACATGGGTCCAGGGTTTTTCCGGCAAATGGAGAGGCTGGAGAAGGCCCGCGGGTTTGAGCCGAGGGACCTTATTATGGGCACAGAATGTGCAGGCTAGAACAAAGTCCCTGACATATTGAGCGAGATTAGGCTACCAGTAATAACGGGAGACCAGTTGTAGCTACTTATGGACTCCTGGATGCTCAGCTGTACGAGAAGAGTGTCCCCACTTCAGGATTCTAGGCTGCAAGGCAGGACGCACATACGTCTTCCAGGGAGATAGGTGTTGGAGATCCACGGGGGCAGCCGTGACGAGTCGTTCCGGGGGAACAATATGCTGGGGAGGAGGCTCCAGACCCACTGTATCTGACGAACGGGCTAGAGCGTCAGCTCTGACATTTTTCTCGGCCGGCCGAAAATGTAGACGGAAGTCAAAACGGGCAAAGAAGAGCGACCATCTGGCTTGCCGGGGGTTCAGGCGCTGAGCCGACTGAAGATATAGGAGGTTCTTGTGGTCCGTGAAGATGTCAATAGGGTGGCAAGCCCCCTCCAGCAGGTGACGCCATTCTTCTAGAGCCAGATTTATGGCCAGTAACTCGCGATCACCAAGGGGATAATTCTTCTCAGCAGGAGAGAACGTTTTGGAGAAAAAAACACAGTTTACCAGAGGAGGGTCTCTGCAGGAGGACAGCGCCGGCATCTACAGAAGAAGCATACACTTCCAGAATAAAAGCGGTTAGGGTCTGGACGAGACAGGACCGGAGCCGACGCGAATGCCGCTTTGAGCCGGTTGAAGGCTTCTTGAGCTTCTGGGTGCCAGGATTTGGGATTGGCGTTCTTTTTTGTTAGGGTCACCAGGGGAGCCACAAGTGTAGAGAAGTGTGGGATAAATTGTCTATAATAGTTGGCAAATCCCAAGAAGCGCTGAATGGCCCGA
This sequence comes from Phyllomedusa bahiana, assembly GCA_025379985.1. Taxonomy (NCBI): domain Eukaryota; kingdom Metazoa; phylum Chordata; class Amphibia; order Anura; family Hylidae; genus Phyllomedusa; species Phyllomedusa bahiana. Next base: position 15,307 of record JAODAL010057139.1, read on the forward strand.
AGGCCCACCGGTTGTGGCCACTGTAATACTGCGGAAAGTTTAGAAGGATCCATCCGGAGACCCTCATCAGAAACGATGTACCCTAAGAAGGGTAAGCTGGTACGTTCAAAGAAGCACTTTTCCGGTTTGGCAAAAAGCTGATGGGTGCGGAGTCACCGGAGGACCTGGCGGACGTGGTGGCGATGGGTCTCGAGATCAGGGGAAAAAATTAGAATATCGTCCAAGTAAACAATCACACAGACGTAGAGTAGGTCCCGAAAGATCTCATTGACAAAGTTCTGAAATACAGCAGGAGCGTTGCAGAGACCGAATGGCATAACCAAGTACTCAAAATGGCCACCCCACGTATTAAACGCCGTTTTCCATTCACCGCCTTCTCGAATGCGGATTAAGTTATAAGCACCGCGTAGATCCAGCTTGGAAAAGATTTTCGTGCCTCGCAGGCGGTCGAAAAGTTCAGAGATCAAGGGCAGAGGGTAGCGTTTTTTTATCGTAATTTTGTTTAAGCCCCGATAGTCGATGCAGGGCCGGAGGGATCCGTCTTTTTTCTCCACAAAAAAGAAGCTGGCTCCTGCCGGAGATGAGGACTTACGAATGAAGCCTTTACGGAGGTTCTCCATGATGTACTCCGACATTGCCTTAGTCTCCGGGACGGAGAGGGGATAGACTCGGCTCCAGGGAGGAGTACAGCCAGGTTGCAGATCAATGGGACAATCATAAGGCCGGTGTGGAGGAAGCGTTTCGGCCTGTCTTTCCGAAAAGACGTCAGCAAAGTCCCAGTATGGCGTAGGTAGGCCTGGTGGAGGCTTGGTAGATTTCAGGGAGGCGACCTGAGAAGCAGGTTGTGGCTTCGACAGGCAACGTGAGAGACACGCGGGACCCCAACGCATGACTTCAACTGTGCTCCAATCCAAGGTCGGGGTATGGTCTTGCAACCATGGGAGGCCCAGAAGGATTTCGGAGGAGGATCGAGGCAGGACGAGAAGTTGCAAAGTCTCCTTGTGAAGAGCCCCAACCTGCAAGGAGAGGGGGGCAGTACGGAAGCGAATAGCGTCCTTAAGGCATTCGCCACTGACCGACGAGACGAACATAGGTTTCTGCAATGGGATCACTGGGAGACGAAACCTGGTCACAAGTTTGTGGCTTATGAAGTTTCCTGCCGAGCCTGAATCGATAAAGGCGGAGGCCTGAAAGGCGCTGTCCGGTGAAACACCAACAAATCCGGGCATGGTCAGACGGGGAGAGGCCGCTCTGACACCTAAGGTTGCCTCTCCTACGAGCCCTAGGTGCGGAAGTTTCCCGGGTGCACCGGACAGTCCCCAATGAAATGGCCTGAACCGGCACAATAGAAGCACAGCTGCTTCAGGCGACGCTGCGATGGTTCCTCCTGGGACAGGTGGGCTCTCTCAACCTGCATAGGTTCTTCCTCGGTGACCATCGGAGGAGGAAGAGGGGGCCGCTGGAACGTGGGAGCCAAGCAGGGTAAGCTGCGAGGACGGACGACCTCCCGTTGAAGGTGGAGCTCCTGTTGTCTTTCGGCGAACAGAATATCGACTCGGGTGGCTAAATGGATTAAGTCATCCAAAGCTGCTGGTATATTCTGAGCGGCGAGCTCATCCTTAATTCGTCCTGAGAGACCTTGCCAAAACGTCGCCACCAAAGCTTCGTTATTCCAGTCCAGCTCCGAAGCGAGAGTGCGAAACTGCACCGAATACTGACCGACCGTGGTGTCGCCCTGACGCAGCCGGAGCAGTGCTGCGGCGGCCGAAGAGGTACGGCCTGGTTCCTCAAAGACCGTGCGGAACCCCCGGAGGAAGGTTTGGAGGTCAGCTGTCAAAGGATCCCCTCGATCCCATAGTGGCGTAGCCCAAGCCAAGGCGTCTCCAGACAAGAGGCTGATTATGAAGGCCACCTTGGCACGCTCTGTAGGGAATTGATGCCCCATCATCTCAAGGTGGATGGAGCACTGGCTGATGAACCCACGGCATTTCTTGGGGTCTCCATCGTAGTGAGGGGAGCGGCAGATGCAGAGCGGGTCCAGAAGCCGGCGCAGGTTGCGCAAGGGATGCCGGAGCAACGGATGCAGGTGCGGCGGCGGCAGCCGGAGGAGGTAGACTGGCCGCAAGGTTCTGCATCATAGCCGCTAGCTGGTCAATACGTTGGCTTTGCTGGGCAACTGCCGTCGTGACATCCCGGAGATCGGGCAGAGGTACCCTGGCGGAATCCATGGCCAGTCCGTACTGTAACGCAGAGGTGGATTCGCTGGACCACCGCAAGCGATGATAGTTAAGCCACGCCAGGGAGCGGAGTCTAAGTAGCCCCCGGTTTTCACCAGAGCCCGCCGCAAAGCGGGATGGACTTGCTGTGGCGTGAGGCTACCAGGTCGCTCCCCCTGACGTGACTTGCCTGCGGGGGCGGCCGAAGTACAGCGTGGTACAAAGACGTAATCCAGAGGCATAGTCGGGGACAGGCAGAAGGTCAGGGCAGGCAGCAGAGGTTCGTGGTCAGAGATTGGCAGACGGTCAGGGCAGGCGGCAAACAGGCAAGGTCAGGAAACGTAAGCAAGCGGACTGGTACACGGGTAATCAAGACAGAACTCCAATACTCTCTAAACACACCAAAAACACACCAACGGACTGTCAGGAAGTGCTGAGGGGGTATTCCTTATATAGAACCAGCACCCGACAATTGACGCTGGCCCTTTAAATCTAGAGAAGCCGTCGCGCGCGCGCCTTAAGCAGTGGGCACGCGCGCGGTGGCCGGGACAGACGGGGACAGCATTCACCGGAGCGCGGACGGGTAAGTGACCCGGCGCAGGGGACAGGAGCGCAGAGTGATGGTCGCAGGCAGCCGCGGCATCCGCGCCGGACCCCCTGCGGGCCGGGGGGCGATCGCGGGGGGCAGCGGCGCCCACGACCCCCGTGACAGTCTGTTTTAGTAAATGCTCATGTTAGCTGCGAAATATAAATTCTGGAGCATCTTCTCTTAAAACTCTTTGTTGTGCTGTTTTGTTGTTTCATCTAGAAATGTATTGCTGAATCTGTCAGTTGGGTGTTACCAATTTGGGGGGAGTGTCCCTGAACTGTTCTACATTGTCCAATAAGTGCTGGCAGAGTCAATGTGTGCAGGCACATATCCCTTTGAAAAATGGAATAGTAATACTCAACTGACAAATTTAGTAATGTATTTATAGATTGTATAACAGAGAGACAGAGAACACAAGTAATTAGCAAAACAGACAGCTTAGAAGATGTCATGAGTCTTTTTTATACATTTAGTCCAAACTTCTTGATTAGCTTTAAACATATGGGCAAAGGTAAATAAAGACTATTACTGAATACATTGATTTTATAATTTTGCTTCATTTCAGAGTTAGACCAGTTCTTATCTCCTGCTTGTTTAAACAAGCTTCCCTAGTTTCCTAACCACCTCCTTGTGCTCTAGCAGTGGCCAGCTGATGGTGTCACTCTCTGCTGTGTGCTTTCAGCAGCATAAGAGCTTGCGTCTCAGTCTCCGATCTTATCTTTTTACTGAGAAAAACCTTGAACCTTTGAGTTACTGACTTGGGAGCATCTGTTTACTGTCCTGTCAGGTCGGCAGAGCACATTTATGTGCAAGAACATCAGAGATAACAACGTAACAGAGTCACTGAGCAGCCACCAATGTGTCATAGCAGCATGTAAGATTCTCACTCTTACCAGGAGTTTCCTCATTACAAATACAGCTCTGCTAGCTCACCTTTTATAGCTAGTCATACTGCTTGGTTTTTGACAACCCCTCCATCAGTAATGTCCCTACAACAGGCTCAGATAGTAGAGCTGAAATGTTACTTACTGCTGTAGACCCCACACAGCAAACACAGGAAGTGTGAGTCTGAGCGCTGTAAAAACAGCTAGATGGGACAATTTCTTTAACTACAGTCTGATTAGCTGGATTACCAAAGGAGCAAGTAGAATGAGTGGTGGCACTCCTTGATGGTGACACTTGTTGGTAGCAAGAAAAGTGTGAAAGACTTCTTATAATCAATGTTACAATGGAAAACTTTACGCTTAATAGGTTTCATCAAAGTTACCCATTACATCAACAAGGACTTATGTCATCTTACATTCATGTACACTAAAACTATAGTGTTAAAGAGAAAGTAACACTGCTTTGTCCTTTCCCCCTTCTGTTAAATTGGGGATTACATCATTAACATATTAGTGAGGAATTAACATTCAGGACATGGAGAGAGGTACAAAAGTCTGAAAAGTCTGAAACAAGCCCTTCTGTCTGGGACATGTAGTTGGGGACGCATTTTAAACTTATCTTTGAAATTCCATATCTTCTATGTACAACCAAAGTTCAGGGTTAAAATGAGATTTTACTGTAGCTGAAAAATTTACAAACAGTTGAGCCATGTGAAAGGGTTAACTAAATGTATGGAAAGAACAAGTTCATCATCTACAATGAACAGTTAATTAAACAGAGTTTGTGTCACTCTGTGTAGCACCCCCAAGTGACACAGTCATGTGCGGGAACTTACCATGCCGTGATCTACTGAGAGTTTTTATTAACGTTTACTATATGCAAATACGAGTATAAAGATGGAAATAGTAAAACCATTGCAATGTTTCCATGCTAACTCCTTTGGGTTCAATTCCCTTTCAGTGTATCACGTTTTATATTAATGAGTTCACACACTATGCCGACTTGATCTGCCTCTGATTAACAGGGCGATTAAATTAACAACTCTTCACTAGTTGCTATGGAGGATATCAGAACTAGAGCCCAAATTAATGGAAAAAAATAGATCAGTGCTAAAGATATGTCATACTCTTAGAAATAAACAGAACTCAAGTCATGTACCTTGATATTACAGATATTACTAACATTAGAGCATTTGTGTAAATATATACAACTGATCAGCCATAATATTACAACTACAGAGAAGTTAAGTGAGTTACATCAATTATTGTATATGTTACAATGACATCTGTCAAGAAGTGAGAGGAGAATATATTAGGCAGTAACTGAATAGTCAGTTCTCAAACTTGATGTGCTAGATGCAAGAAAAACAGGCAAGTGTAAGTATCTCAGTGACTTTGACAAAGTGCCAAATTGTGACTGCTAGAGGACTAGGTCAGAGCATCTCCATAAAGGCAGGTCGTGTGAGATGTTCCCAGTATGTAGTGTTTAGTACCAAAATTGTCCAACCAAGGACAACCAGTGTAGCAGCAACAAGGTCATGGGCGCCCAAGCCTCTATAGAAATATAGAAGTACAGAAACAAAGAAAATTGACGGCAGAAAAGCACCAAACGCTACATCTAGTCTGCTCTAACTCTATTCCCTTCATATTTTTATCCCATAACTGATACGTATTTATCCAAGGTAAAGGTAAATTTACAGTATTTACTGTTGATTTCCAACTACATTTGCATCTAAAACTCTTTCAGTAAAATAATATTTCCTGATATTGCTTCTGCTCCCCCCAACTTATTTCATATTGTGATCCTTTATATTTTGTGAGCTTATTTTCTTATTAAAACATTATAGGGATTTTAATACGATAGAAAATTGACACATCATTAGGATATGTCATCATCGTCTAATAGGTGTGGGTCCCACCTTTGGGAACAGGTCACCAAAAGTCACAGCACAAACTGGAGAGCTGGCTGAGCTTGTGCAGTTACTCTCCATTCTGTTCTATGGGAGTTCCGACTTCAGCCGAGCACAAGCGCGACCAGCTCTCCAGTCACATAGTCTCCAAAAAATTGGGACTCTCGCAAGAGAACAGAGAGTGAATTCTGATCACTATATTTACTATTTTGCCATAGGCAAACTTAAACTCTATCAGGTCTCTATCTGTAAAACACTAAAACATAACTTTTATTATGTATAACTCCTAACCTCTATACACACTATTTAAAAACCTGACTTCTAACCTCATCATTTAACCCTTTTTGCTTCTGAAAGAAGGAATGCTCCTTTTCTATTATCAAGTCTGGTGGAGCACCACCTATTAACAGGAAAGCCTTATATGTACAGCAAATTACTAGCTCCAGTAAGGGATCCCAAGCCTACTACTTGGGCAGTCGTCCCTAATCTCATGAACACAAAACAAATAAGGCCCCCTTGTGACACCGTCTGCAGCAGGTGACACTTGTAGACAGAGGTAAGAAATCACAATTTAAAACGTCATATCTGACCTCCCCGACATGTTTCGCCAGCTAACCTGGCTTCATCAGGATTTAGAGGTCCGATCGTCACCTGTGTCACCTGCTGCAGGGGTGTCACAAGGGGGCCTTATTTGTTTTGTGTTCATGAGATTAGGGACGACTGCCCAAGTAGTAGGCTTGGGATCCCTTACTGCAGCTCGTAATTTGCTGTACATATAAGGCTTTCCTGTTAATAGGTGGTGCTCCACCAGACTTGATAATAGAAAAGGAGCTATTCCTTCTTTCAGAAGCAAAAAGGGTTAACTGATGAGGTTAGAAGTCAGGTTTTTTAAATAGTGTGTATAGAGGTTAGGAGTTACATATAATAAAAGTTACGTTTTAGTGTTTTACAGATAGAGAACTGATAGAGTTTAAGTTTGCCTATGGCAAAATAGTAAATACAGCTCTCCAGTCTGCTCTGTGACGCGTGCGCTTTGTAATGCGCCTGAGACTGGAGTGCGCCCGTTTAAAAATATTGCGAAAGTCTTCGGGCTGAAAAGTCTTTGGACTAAAAAGACGCCAGACTTCTGGCACAGCCCTGTTCTTACATGTCCCCCCAAACATCCTTTTCTAACTTTATAACATTTATCAGTTGGCTTAGTTTGTCCCGATAATAATGACAAAATTTTGGTGCATTTTTGGCGCATTTTAATCCATATCTCCTTTGTGCAAAGTCACAACCCTTTCTGCAAAGACACACCTCAGTTGTCGGACACAATGCTAATGTGTCTAAAAACTGCCTAAAACACATAACAAATGTGGTGTAAAGCACCACCAGTATTTTGGTGAAAATTGAGCCAGAATTCTAATGAAATTGCCATAGTATATATGCCCCAATGTTCCAGATCTGGTGTACTGCTGTATACAGTGGGGTTACAATCTCCCTCTTTCTGCTGGTTATACCTCCAGCTACACAGACAAACATTCAGTTTGTTTCCCCTACTATCTGACCACACTGGTGACTCATTTTGAAGCGGTCAGAAATCAGGACTGCTAAATCCTTCTCTTGTGAAGTCCTAGATAACTATTTCACTGAACAAAAAAGGGTCAAATATAACTGTTAAGGATAATAAAGTAAAAGTTATATTTTAACCCTTTTTTGTTCAGTGAAATGGGTCTTGAATAGGGGTTATATTGTTATCTGATATATTCAGTGATAAGTCCTAGATAACACAGAATTGCCGATACAGACAAATGATTCCTTCTCCCAAAGTGCATTATTTTATATCTAAAAACATTGAACTGCAGTTTCCATTGTTTTAACCATTTACCAGTAAAGCTCAATCATTCTCCGTGTTACAGACACCTCCAGGGATATTGACACTTTTGGGGATTTTCTCACCATGCTGAGTCCA
>JAODAL010057140.1:0-22859 GCA_025379985.1 Phyllomedusa bahiana
TTTTTTGCACCTATAAATTACCTGTGGTGACTAAAAAATTTGCTGGATTCAAATTTCACTGCTAGGTGGCTCTATCAACAAAGTGGCCTGCGTAAAAAGTGAAAAAAAAACGTACTGAAAGTATAGGAAAATTAAAAGGTATTTTTGGCCCCTATCAACTGTGGTGACTAAAAAATTGTGGTTTAAAAATTTTAACTGCAAGGGGGCTCTATAAACAAAAGTGGCCTGCACCAAAGTGAAAAAAAAACGTATCTGAAAGTATACGGATTTTTAAAAGGTATTTTTGGCACCTATCAACTGTGGTGATACAAAATTGCTGGATTAAAATTTTAACTGAAAGGTGGCTCTTCAACAAAAGTTGGACGGGGCAAAAGTGAAAAAAGAACCCTATTAAAATGTTTTTTTTAATAAAAGTGGATTTTTTGCCCCCAAAAACCAAAAAAAGATGCAGTTCTGGGAAAAATTCTGTTTCCTAATATAAGTTCAGGCTCCCCAATATAAAAGTAATATTTAAACAGAAAACTGTTAAAATAAAGCATTAAAATGTAATGTCAAAGTCTGGGTGAACAAACCAGTATTCTTTAAAAGAGCTTGTCTGTGTTCCCCCGCGGCCCCTCTCCCCCCGCTCACCCCCGTGCTTTACAGCGGTAGAGTCCTTTAAAAATTTTTTCTGCCAAAACTACATTAAAAACCTGCAAATCTCTGATTAACTAGTTCTAAGGTCCGCTAAAAAGTAGGCTGTTCTGTAAAACCCAAATAGTAATTTTGCTGAGCTGTTTGCAAAAGGCAGAGCGCAGTCCTACCCCTTTTGAGTACTGACACACACTGATCATAAAACAGGAAGGGCTGTTTTCTATGTAAAACGAGGTCATGTGATTTTTCCAGCCAATCCCCAAAACCCCCTCCCCCCCACCATCATACTCCCCCCAAACACACAGCTACCCTGGCTCTTTCTGAAAGTGATTTGGGGCCCGCCAAAAAGAAGGAAGCGTGAAAAATGGCGCGAAATTAATAGATTATGACAGATTTTCCCCTAAATTATGCGTGATCAAAAAAAACCCCGATCAAAAAAATTTTCCGTGCCGATTTCAACTTTGTCGATAATAATCGCTCAACACTAATTATCACGTTTACTATCGCGCCTTTTTTGGTGTTTCCTGTAATTCTGGCGACCAGCTAATCAGCTCAGAGCATAGAGGGTGGTGAGGGGGGTATAAACGTCGCGTGGGGGTGTATGGATCTATTGGCTGCCAAAAATCACAGACATCTTTTTATGTATACGACTGCTTTCCTGTTCAGTTCATTTCTACATATCTCTTTTAGGCAACACGTCTACCCCCCCCTGTCCAAAGTTGTTTTCATAGTCAGAGAGATTTTTTTATAAGAAAAACCCCTCCTTGTAGCTGCGAAGTTAGGATATAGCTTAAATTAAGAATTTTAGTTTTTATTTGTTAGAGAGGATTGTTTAAAAACATCTATTGTGGTGCAGCAGGGGGAAGGGGGGGGTTTGGGAAAATAGGGGGTTTATTGCAGCTCAGCCCGTCCTGTCCCGGGAAATGGCTTGAAATAGCAATTTTTTTTAAAACTTTTTGGGCCGCAGACCTCCCCCAAATAGGTGAAATTGTCCCTTTTTTTTTTGCGTTCTATTGGGGGTCTGTGCGCCCCTTTGTCGAAATAGCCCCCTTTACGCAAATTGGGGGTTTCAGATATTTTTAGAAAAACTGGTATTGTTGTAGTGTTGCCAAAAACCGCCCATATCTAATCCATATAACTTTTAAATAGTTTTTTGCATTTTGTGCGGGCTCAGTTTGGGCCAAAAAGCACACCCGTACACAAATTGGGTTAAAAATATTTTAGAGTAACTGGGCCTGTTTTCAGTGGTGCCAAAAAACCGCCATATTTTTAAACCATATAATTTAAATAGTTCATTTCAGTCCGTGTGTCTCAGTTTTGGGACAAATAGCGAAAATTTTTATGCAAATTTGGTTACAGATTTTTATGTAACTGGGGGGTTTTTGGGGTATGCTGCAGTCCGGATAGGGTAGTCAATGTCCAGTTCAAAAATAAAATGGTGGGTTTAAAAGACTACTTTTTTCCCGGCATTTGGATTGTGGGTCATGCAGGTTTGAGGGTCATGCTGCGCTACAGGCATGGATAGTTGTTTACGGTTGGAGGTAGTGGATCCTTGGCCACCGCAAGCGAGGCAAAACCACGCCGGGAGCGGAGTCTAAGTAGGCCCCGGTTTTTCCCCAGAGCCCGCCCCCAAAGCGGGATGGATTTGCTGCGGCAGGAGTTACCAGGTCGTCCCCCCGACATGATTTGCTTGCGGAGGCAGCCGGGGGGGTAGCATGGTACAAAATGGGAAGGCGGGCTGTATTTGGGGAAAAGAAAGGTCAGGACTGGGCAGAAAGGTTTCGGGGTGAGGTACGGGGGCCCCAAAGGTACGGTACACGGAATCAAAACAAGGGCTTCAGGAACGCTTTCTCAATGGAAATGATCCGGCGGGAAACCAGCACGAGGCAGGCTTAAATGGGGGGCAGGATGGCAATGCCCAATTCCGTGGGGCCCCTTTAAATTTTAAAACATCCCGGGTGCGCCGCCCCATAGGGAGCGGGGGCCGCGTGCGCCGCAGGACAGAGTCTGCATCAGGATTGTAGCCGGGTAAGTACACGGGCGGACAGGCAGGAGGATGAGCGCGCCCACGACCCGACATGCGGGTCGCGTCACCGCCCGGTAGCGGGTCACGGATGCGCCCGCAAAACCCGGGGTGGGGTCGCAGGGGCATCCGTGAAAATAGTAATGTCATTTCCCCTAAAACATGGTTAAAAATATACTTTTTTCCCCGGGGCACTTTTCCAATCTGGGGTCCATAAGGGGCATCTGTGTGGTTTTAGGGTTATGCCGCTGTAAAAGATGGGGATGTCAATGCCCTGTTTGCATAATAGGGGTTCAAATCTTGATTTTTCTGGCAATTTTTTTCTGAGGGTCCCTTTAAAGGGCTTCTGTGCGGTTTTTGGGGGGGTATGCCGCGAAAAAGACAGGGTTGTCAATGTCCTGTTTACAAAAATAGTGTTCAATACTTGTTTCTTCCGGATTTTTTATTTGAGGGTCCACAGGGATTGTGCATTTTTTGGGGTCTGCGCTGTAAAAAAAAAGGATATTCAGTGCCCTTTTTTATTTAAAGTAGTGGTTCAAATACTTGTTTTTTCCCAGCACTTTTTTTCTGGGGGTCACAAGGGCTTCTGGCAGGTTTTGAGGTATGCCTTTAAAAAACAGGGAAATTAAATGTCCTGTTTACTAAATAGGGGTTTTAAACTTGTTTTTCCGGCACTTTTTTTTCTGGGGGGGTCCATCAAGGAATCTTTGCTTTTTTGGGGGTCAATGCCGCTGTATAAGAAACCAATAGTAAAGGTCATTGAAAAAAGGTGTTTCCCACGCTTCAAGGGCCATCAAAATGAACGCGGTTATGGGTGTCCCCCCTCCCTTGATCCACTTTCCCAAATCAAAAGTGAGCAATTTTTTCCCCCCCCCCAAAAAAAAAATTTGACAGTGGGAATGCAGGAATTTGAGACAGGGCTCGTTTAAACCAAAAACTGGACCCATGGGCTTGCCAGTGAACCTCCCGTTCCCTTTGGGACGTTCTTGCTCCACCCATATGGGCGAGATTTTGGTCCCTGGTGCAAAAAGTGATGGGGGTTTCCCCTGCCAGTTCCTGTGCCCATTTCCAATACCGGTGTCTTGTTTTTGTGTGAAAGGGGGCCCCCTTTTGCAGCTGCACCACTGTATCGCTGTGGCACGCCGTCCTCATGTTTTGGGTTTTGCCATGAAATAATGAATTATTTTGATATGAATTTTTTTCTGTGCTTTATAGATTGTTGTCTTGCCTAAGAATAGACGTATCCAGTTTACTGTAGTGGATTTTAAATTTCCCAGTTTTCCTCTCCTGTTTGGGTGAAAGAATGAAGCTGGGTTTTTTCCCCCCCATAGACTTTAATGGTCATCGGCGATAAAACGACTATGAAATGAAATTGCGATATCGACTAGACCCGTAACGATTGTTGAATTAAACGTCATCATAGTCAGGATAGGCGGCAATGGTTCATGGTCAAGGGACAGAGGCAAACAGAACTAGTACACAAGAAGGCCAGGAACAACTTTCAGAATGCTTTCTTGCATAGGCTAGGCACTATGGATCTGGCATGGAAGTCAGAGGCAGGCTGGATAATATAGGACCAGAGCCCAGCAATTATCCAGTTACCAGCGAGAAGTGAGTAGTTACTGCTGATAATGGGATTACGAGAACGCTGCAGCCCAACATGCGGGTTGCGGAGCCACTCACCTACATGGCGAGACTACAGGTGCTCCTGTTGCGGCATTAGAGTCGCAAAGGCACCCGTGACAGTACCCTTTCCCCTCTGGCCTGCCCCTCTCTCTAGCCTAGTGTAACCGGTATCCCTGTGACCGCAGCAAATCCATCCTGCCTTGCCGCAGGCACTGGTGAATACCGAACCTACTTAGACTGCACTCCCTGGTGTGGCTTATAACACCGCTTGCGGTGGTCCAGTGGATCCACATCTCTGGTCTGCTGTTAGGATAAGCCCACAGTTACAGTTCGTTTCGGCCATTGATTCTGCCAAGGTACCTCTGCTGAGCATCTCTGACCTCACCACTGTCGTGGCCTAGCAAGCGAAGCAGATCACGCAACAGGCGCAGCAGCTTAACCAGCTATCTGCCATGATGCGACAGCTCCTCGAAAGTCAGCCGGTTTCTGTGGTTCCCTCTGTGGCAGCAGCCCCTGTGATGTCCGTTGGCTGGAAGCTCCAGTTGTCCATGCAGACAAAATTTGATGGGGAACCTAAGGTCTGCAGGAGCTTCATCCCCAGTGCTCTCTTCATGTGGAACTACTGGCCAGCTAGCTCCTGTCTGAAAGGTCCAAGGTGGCCTTTGTGGTCAGCCTCCTCTCCGGAAAAGCCCTGGCCTGGGCTCCTCCTCTTTGGGACAGAGATGACCTGATCACGGCCAATCTCGCTATGTTCCTGCAGGAATTCTGCAGCGTCTTCCAGGAACCAGCCGGTGATCTTCAGCTGAGACCACGTTATTGAACTTATGGCAAGGGAACTCCTCCGTAGGTGATTACTCAGTTCATTTCCGCACTCTGGCTTCAGAATTGTCCTGGAACGATGTAGCATTGAGTGTCACATTCAAGAAGGGCCTCTCCAGCCAGATAAAGGATGCCCTTTCCGCCAAGGACCGTCCGTCTTCCCTGGATGAGCTTATCCATCTTGCCACTCATATTGACGTTTGCTTCTCGGAGAACACTTGCTCCAGTGTTCCTAGAGCCTCCACCGCCGCTGAAGAGGCCATGCAAGTGGATAGAGCCCACCTGACTCCGCAAGAACTATCACGATGATGGGAGGAGAACCTCTACCTCTACTGTGCCAGCCCTGAATATTTCTGCAGGGGTTATCCGCTTCATCCACAACGTCCAGGAAACACACGCACCCAGGCTTCATGGGAGAGACGTCCATAGGTGTGAGCAATCCCTCTCCATGTCTCACTTTGCCGATTCAGATCACAACCACTAATGGTATCTCGTTCCAAGTTGCCATTTTTCTGGATTCGGGATCAGCCGGGAAGTTTTTTAACACTACCTCGGTGACTAAGTATCGCCTCCCGGTGGTCTGCTTTGACCAACCTCTAGTCATCTCGTCTGTTAGCGGTGAACTACTGAGTAGGAGCATTACATAAAGAGAAGATCGCATTCTTCGTGTTACCCTGTTCTTCCTCGTCAATTCTCCTGGGTCTTCCATGGCTGCATTATCATGCCCCTATGCTCGATTGGAAGATGGGCGAAGTTATGCAATGGGGTCAAGACTGCCAGTCTCGCTGCCTAGTGGCACCTCGCTCAGTGCGCCCCAATTATCCCCGGTCGTCTCCAAACCACTGCCGGGTCTGCCGGGGCAGTATCAGGACTTTGAGGACGTCTTCTCTGGGAAGCAGGCAGAGACTCTTCCTCCTCATCATCCTTATGATTGCCTTATAGACCTACTGCCCAAGACTAGTCCTCCCCGGGGTGGGGTCTACCTGCTGTCCATACTGGAGACTCGCAGCCCAACATGCGGGTCACGGCGCCACTCGCCTACACAGCGAGACCACGGGTGTGCATGTGGCTGAGCATTAGAGACGAAAAGGAATCTGTGACAATACACCTCCCCTTTGGCCTGTCCCTCTTTCTTGCTTGGTGCAACGGGTGTTCCTGTGAGCCACACGTCAGGTTGCGGACACACCCGCATATCCCCGCTGCGAGTGGCGATGCGACCTGGCCACGGGTGCACTCACATCCCCATCTCTTACTCACTCCACAGAGCTCCCTTTGCTTGCTGGGCACTGCAGTTAAATTTAAAGGAACAATGTGCTGGTGATTTGCTATCACCAGACGCTAACCCTATTTAAGTCCTGCCCCTTCCTCGATTCCCTGCCGAATCAATAGTGTCCTAGAGTCTTGAGAGGAAGCATTTTGTTGTGTTTACTGTTTTCTGTGTACCATATCCTTAGTTTCTGTCCCTCGACCACGAACCTTTGCCGCCTGTCCTAACCTTGCTGCCTGTCCCCGACTACGTGCTTGCTTCATGATTTTGTACTACGCATCCACCCCAAGCAAGTCACATCAGGGGTAGTGACCTGGTAGTTTCCCGCCGCAGCAAGTTCAACCTGCCTTGCGGCGTGCTCTGGTGAATACCAGACCTACTTAGACTCTGCACCCTGGCGTGGCTTATACCATCACTTGTGGTGGTCCAGTGGATCCACATCTCTGGTCTTCCATTACGGTAGGCCCACTGTTACATCTGGCAACAAGCTGGACCAGTTATCCTGTCGCGCAGAGACAAAATGGCACAGGTAGTTTCCCAAGACTTGATTAACTCTCTCCACCTGATCCTTTGTCTGCGGATGGTAGGCCGGGAGAAGTCCAGTTTCACCTGTAACTGAGAACAGATGGCATGCCAGAATCTTGACACAAATTGGATCCCCCCAATCTGAAAAATTATGTAGGGGAAGTCCATGCAACCATAAAATATGCTGGAAGAAGCGGCTGGTGAGGCGCGGAGGGCAGACTGGACAGAGGAATGAGGTAAGACATTTTCGAAAACCAGTCAGTGACTACTCAAATGACCATATTATCAGCAGAGGGAGGTAGATCGGTAATAAAATCCATAGAAATATGAATCCATGGGCAGTTAGGAATGGGCAACGGTTGCAGCAGGCCCGCCGGTTTGAGGTGAGGCATCTTGTTGTCGGCACAAGTAGTACACGGTTCAACAAATTCTTTGATGTGCTTAAAAAATTTAGTCACCAATAGTTGCAAGAAATTAGTTGACACGTTTTTCCTGTACTGGTGAGCAGTGTCCCCATTTTAGAATTCACCACTGAAGTGCAGGGAGCAAACAAGTCTTGCCCGGAGGAATGCATTGGAGGTCCACTGGGGCTGCGGAGATCAGGCGTTCAGGAGGTATGATGTGACAAGGAGCTGAATCTTCCCCAATACTGTTGGAAGCATGGGACATAGCATTGGCTTGTCGTGGCTTGTCATGGCTTAAGGTGTTGTGCCGTCTGGAGGTAGAAAAGGTTCTTATGGTCGGTATATATAGTGATCGGATGACGAGCCCCTCCAGAAGGTGGTGCCAATCTTCCAAGGCCTGTTTTATGGCCAGTTGTTCATGTTCCCTAATCATCTAGTTCTTCTCCGTGAGAGAAAAAGTTTTGGAGAAAAACCCACACGTGATGGTCTTGCCTTTAGGGTCTCTTTGTATAAGGACTGCCCCTGCTCCCACAGAAGAAGGGTTTCT
The DNA here is from genome assembly GCA_025379985.1 of Phyllomedusa bahiana. Taxonomy (NCBI): domain Eukaryota; kingdom Metazoa; phylum Chordata; class Amphibia; order Anura; family Hylidae; genus Phyllomedusa; species Phyllomedusa bahiana. The sequence continues at coordinate 7,845 of JAODAL010057140.1, forward strand.
CAGGAAATGTTGCGTGGCCCGAAGACTGGTGGGTCGGGACCAATGTAAGAAGGCGGACAACTTAGCAGGGTCCATTTGCAGCCTTTTGTCCAAGGAAGGGGAGGCTGGTTTGATGGAAGAGGCATTTCTACAATTTGGCATAGAGACGGTTTTCATTTAGATGTCTGAGTACCTGGTGTACATGACACCGATGGGCTTCCAGGTCAGGAGAGAAGACCAGGATGTCATCAAGGTATATGAGAACACAGGAGTACAGAAGATCACAGTAAATTTTGTTTACAAATTCCTGGAAAACCACTGGTGCTGCAAAGGCCGAAAGACATTACTAAGTATTTGAAATGTCTGTCACAGGTATTGAAGGTCTTCTTCCACTCGTCACCTTCACAGATATGATCAAGATTGCAGGCCCCTGCAAGTCCAGCTTGGAAACAATTCTGGCTCTGTGGAGCCGGTCAAAGAGTTCCATGATTAGCGGTAAAGGATAGTGGTTATTTTGTTGAGCCCGCGGTAATCTATACAGGGACGTAGCGAACTGTCCTTCTCTACAAAGAAAGGTGTGGTGTAAGCCACGTTAGGGAGTGGAGTCTAAGTAGGTCCAGTATTCACAGCAGCCCACTGCAAGGCAGCTTTGGCTTGCTGCGGCGGAACACTACCAGGTCCCTACCCTTGACATGACTTGCTTGAGGTGGCAGCTGAGCTGTAGCGTGGTACAAAATCATGAAGCAAACTCATGATCAGGAACAGGCAGGAAGGTCAGGACAGGTGGCAATTGTTCATGGTCAAAGGACGGAAGCAAATGGAAACTGGTACATGGGAACGACAGGAGCAACTTTCAGAATGCTTTCTCACATTAAGGCTTGGGCACTATGGATCCAGCAGGGAAGTCAGAGGCAGGCTGGGAAACACAGGACCAGCGCCAAAAATTATCCAATTACCGGTGCGCTGGCCCTTAAAATTACACAAAGCCGATGCTCGCACGTGCCCTAATGAGTGGGGCCGCACTCACCGGCCAGCAGAGACAGCGCAGGGATTGAGGAGAGGTAAGTAGCTACTGCCGGGAATGGAATCACGAGTGCGCCACTTGCCGACATAGTGGGGCCACGGGTGTATCTGCAACTTGAAGTTAGAGTTGCAGGGGCACCCGTGACATATACAAGGCTAGCACTTACCAGATAGAGACCAGTGGTTAGCAGAAGAGACTCTGACAGACTGCCTATATAACCAGAAAGAAGATTCTGAAATTATCAAGCCAGAGATCATGGATCACCAGTGCTTTGACCAGGAAGCCAGTCAGACAACTGAGTACACATATCCAGAGACACCAGTGCTTCAGCCAGCATACCAGCCATCTGAGAGAGAGAGAGAGGGACAATTAACCCTTTCCTCAGCACAGAGCCTTTGTCTACCCGGGAGGAGACTGGAGACGCTTCCAACAGACAAAAATATTCTGTGTGTCCTCATATGAAATCAGAGGCCAAGGTAGGTAACGTATGGCCCAACAAATTTCAACAGCTGACCTATTATCACTCTTTACAACTACAAACTTGACAGGGCTCCCATTAAAAACAATGGCCATCAACCCATAAATTATAATGGAAACTCTATTTTCTAAATCTATACTCCAAGGGCCCAAATCACATTTTAGCATCTCAGCCTTAACCTGTATAGGGGTTGTAAGCAGAACATGTCCTAATAATATATGTAACAAGAGGTTGTTTAAAGAAGTCAATCATGATTAACTCCATGGGGCATACTTACTTATTATTTTTAGATAAGGCTCGGATTTCAGAGTTCAGAAACACACATATGAGCTTATTGTTCTACGTACTTTATTTCATTGATAAAACCCACTGTGATTTCAAATGTGTCATTCATTCCTGTGGCAAAAAAGGTGAAGTTCTCTGTGTAATTCATGTCAATGCTGTCATCGCCAGCTCACAAACACACCATGAAACCACTGTTTGCTATATTTTATTCAGCTTGGAATCCAAGCCTTTATCTATCACCTCTATTGGATGACAAACAAATCATATCTGCCCTCTTTTATCCCAAAAATTAGGCTAATATTAACTTCTTCCATGCTGATGACACTTGGCTACTTGAAATCCATAACTGAATTTATAATATTCTTTCTTATAAGAAATGCACTTCCCAATAATACAAAATAGCAAATGCCTGATTTTGTCTGATGCATGGCAATTAGCATAGTCAGCACTTGCCTCCAGCAAAATCAGGTATCGTACTATAGCTCTGAATTCAGATTTTGGAAACTGTTAGAAAAATAAGAATGAAATGACAAGACACTAAATGAGGTATATAATGTTTTAACCCCTTAATGACTGGCCACTGTCTTTTGATGGCAGGCAGCTCATGTGCTCTGTCTGCAAAAGATGACACGGCCCTCACAGGGTATTTTCGATGGAACCTGGGGAATGTCTATACAGTCAGCCATAGGGGCCTAGAGTAGCCCAAAGGCTGTCTGTATAGTAAGCCTGCTGTCAGGGCACACTCTGTGTTGCCCTGACAGCAGCCTATGTCATGCTGACACAGAATATAGTGCTTTAGCATATAGCAGTATGCTAATACATTACTAAATTTAAAAAGAAAAGTGTAAAAATAGCTATCTCTTAATGGGAAGTGTGGAAAAATAAAAAATAAAATAAATATTTAATTTTAAAAATTATTGTGCATACACTACACATAAAAAAATGTTTACGCTGCATATTTTTACTTAAATTACACAGTAATTTATGTAAACTAAAACTATGCCTCCCAAAAATATAACTTCTCCTTCATAAAGCAACTGCTTCACTGAAAAAATAAAAAACTTATAACTCTTAAAAAGCAGGGAGTTGAAAACTGATAAATATATCTGGTCATCAAAGCCTTTTTAGGCCTGGTGCTTAAAAAGTTAAACAAGTTTTCTGGTCTATTAAAATTGTGTGAAAATTATTTAAATATAGCATCTAAACTAAAATTCTTCTGTAACCACACTCCTAGGGCAACACGCATGAAATTTGGCACTGACATGCCAGTTCTAAATTGATATAGAGGAGCGTAGAATGCGACAGTATGTATGAACCTGTCGTATGCTGGGTCATAAATCTGCCACGTGCTATACCTTGCATAGCATCTTTGGTGCATAACTTTAGCAAATTCAAAAATGTTTGTTGGGCAATTTTGGGAGATTTTCATAAAATCTAAAGAACAGGCTATGACAATTTTTGGCACAAGATATGCCAACAAAAGGTCCCCTGTTATATGCCCCCCTAGTGATTTTCCCTAGTGGTGAAATGTCTTTACAATGAAAAATAGGGACTGTAGTTCGGGTTTTTTTCCCCTTTTTTGGGGTAAAATGTGCCAAAGTGGAGTCTACAATCTAAAATGTACCTAATGATGTGTAAGGCGATTTTTTGTAAGATTGACTTTTCAAATGCGCTTAAAGGGAGGGGGGTTCGGGGGGGGTGTCGACCACACTTGTAATATTAGAAAAATATATGAGTGGTTGGCAAAAACAGGTGATTAGGGCTGAAAGGAGATTTTAATGTGGTTGCCAGAGCCTGAGGGGGAAAAATTGGAGTAGATTTTGTGTAGGGCAAAAAATGTCCAATATTTTAAACTTAAGCAGTCCATAAGAATAAAATTTTTGAAAATTTTCAGAAAACCCCTGAAATTTCGTTTGTTATATTGTTATTTGAAATGGTGGGTTGGTGTGAAACACCCCTCAGAAACCCCCACTGCAATTTTGTTTGATTATATTTTTATTTTAAATGGTCGTTGTGTTAAGAGATACCCCTTCCACCCCTGTATTCCTTAATTTACTTGTGTTTTTTTGTCCAGCCATTTGACCCCAAATTACTTTTGAAGTCTTTTTTTTTGGGAAGGGCATTTGTAATTCCCCCAATTAGGGGGGGGACCCTCATTCCAGATGATAAAATTTGAGCTGCCGAAGACCCTATAACTTTGAGAGTGAGGTCAATCTGACCGTCGTGGGTCAATTTGTGCATCTTTTTGTGATGATTTAAAAAATGCTAATTTAAAAGTGAAGATTGTAAGTGTTTTGAAATGGGCCCCGAAAGGGGACAAAAGTGGTTAAAGGGGGTGGGGTTTACTTTTTTGGGTATGATCTTTACCCCCACCCCTTTCATTTACTATGTCACTCTGTGTCTCTTGTACCCATCTCCCCCCCTATTACCTCAGTCTCAGCCCTGCAATTCTATCTTATCAGCACCTCTTCCTCCCCTCCCCCATGTATACCCCCACCACTGTTCTTCCTTTTCAAACCCCAAAAATCAACCCTGTTAGTGCCAACAAGGCGTCAACACATCATTAACCACCTGGTGTTTTATTCCTGTTTATGAGGGGGAATCTCTCCAACCCCAGCCTACTTCTTTATGCTCTACCATTCCCCCTCTGCCTCCTAAAAACCTGCAAATGTTGCTATTCTGCTTTTTTTTGCTTTTTAATGTGCTGGGGAAGCCGATCTTTGTAAAAAAAACTTGTGTTCTGATGTTTCTTCTCATTCCCTCAACCCCCTGCTCTCACAGAAACATGGCCCCCAATTCCCCCCGCTTCCTTGTGCCTCCCTGGGCGGACTAATTCCCCCAACCCCCCGCCCTGAGAACGGCCCAGGTGGGGGGTTTTGGCATCTTTTTCCCCACATTCCCTTACGGTCATTCCCCCTGTCCCCTCCTCACTTTCCTTCCCCTTTGGGTCCCCCCCTCAGACTTTCCCCCGTTTTCTTCAGGTGGGGGTTTTGGGTGTACAGATCCGGCTCTCCCCGCAGTTTTGGATTTTTCCCGTGGCCTTTTATTTCCTTTTATGAACTATCACTTCATAGGGGGGTGATTTCAACATTCCATTGATAGCCTTGTCTCCTTCTGCCTTCAGTTCCTTTCAAAACCCTCTTCTTTGGCTTCGCAATTTCCATTTCCCCCCCAAAGGTGGGAATCATGTCTGGTCTTTGTGTTTCATCAATTTCCAAACCTCATAATTTTTATGCTCTTCTGATCATAACCTCATCTCTTTTACTACAATTTTCGCAGCCCTCTCTGGCCCAAACCTGCCCTTTATCCCATTCGAAACCCGTCCTTAACCCCCGGAACTCAAGACACCATACAGTCCCCCACTCCCCCCTTCCCCCCCTTCTGCCCGACCTGGCTGTTAAATGTTAAATAAAAAATTTCATCCCCCTGGACATGTTGGCCCCTCACACCAGCACCTTCAGAGTCAGACGCCGCGCTTTGGCAAACGCTCAGCTCGCCATCCTGCTGCTTTTCAAGTGCGGGGAGGTGTGGAGAAAGTAAAGGGCGCCCTGCAGAGTTTTCCCTATAAATTCATGTCGGGGATTACCACACTCCCCTTCCTGCGCCAAACAAAAATTTTTCCCCCTTCTTCCACATTACCAAACCCCAAAAAACCTGTTTGCACCTTCCATCCCTCCTCAGCCCAAAGCTCCGCCCCCGGTCATGTTCTCGTGCTGGCACTTTTTCAAAGAAAAATTTGACAGTACTGGCTAAATCTCATCTCAAACCAAAGGAAAACCCCACCCTGTCCCCCCCACACACCCTTAAAAATTTCCCCATACTGTCCCCCCCCACACGTTTAAATTTGCTCTCGTTTGACCAAGATAAAAGAAAAAAGTTCCGGGTTTTCCCCCGGGTCTGTTGGGTACCCCTTTCCCCTCCCCTTTCCAGCTATTTTCCCCAGTACCTTTCCCTACCTTATGAAATTTCAACCTTCTTTTTTCCCACTGGGTTTTCCCTCCTTTTAAACGGGGTACTATAAACCTTTACTAAAAACCCCATCTGGCCCCACCTTCCCCGCCAACTCCCGACCAGTTTTAAACCTCCCCCATTTAAAAATTTGGAATGTTGGTCTACTCCTTTAACCCGCTATCTCTCTGAAATTTTTTCTCGCCCTTACAATAGGTTTGACTTTAATCCACAAAAAATGCTTAATTAAAGTCTCTAAAGATCTTCACAGTGCTAAATTCGGGGAAAATTTATCGTTGTTGGTTCTGCGGTCTCTTGCGCATTTGCCCTGTTGATCCCATTTTTAGATGTTGTGCTTTGGTCGGGAAATTGCTCTCCTTGGTTTTTCTACCCTTGCCCGCTTCTTCAGTGTCTTTTTAAGGTTTTTCTTTTCCTTTTCTCTTTGGGGGGGTCCCTCGGGGTAGTTCTTGGTCCACTCTTTTCAATCTTTTCGGGCCCCATGGCCAAACCCCTCAGTAGTTTGGCTTCCCCGTACCTTTCTTTTGATGACACCCCTTATACACCTCCCGGACTCACCCCCCCCTGCCAAAACACCAGCTGTCTGTCTGTGTCTTTGACTTTCCCCTTTTCTATCCAACCCAAACCCCAAAAAACTGAAATTTTTTTTCCTCTCTAATAAACCCAAACCCCAATCTGTATTTCTTTTTAGTGTGTGGCAACATAACTCTAAGCAGAGGGGTTTCTGTCTTGGGTTATTTGACTTTATCTGTCCTCACCCCCATACAAAACCCCTTTCCCCCCTCCCGTCACCCGCCCTCAAGACATTCCCGGGGAAACCGTCCCTTTTTCACATCGAAACAACTCAAACCTCTTTTTCACCCTTATTATTTTCGTCTTATTACTGCAATCCCCGTTATGGTTCCCCTGCAAAATCTCCCCTCTCCAATCTGTCCTGAATGCAGCGCCAGGCTTATCTTTTCTCCCGCGCATATGATGCCTTACCTGTGTCAGTCATGCACTGGTTCCTCCCCGTACAGAAAAACAGATAAATAATCCTTACCCTTAAGCCTCCCCAGAGTTCCCCCCTAATCTCTCCCTCATCCTTTTTACCCCCTGCCCCCTCTTCTGCTAGTACGGAAATCAAACTACGACCCAATCATCCGAACCTCCCCTGCCCCTCTTCAAGGTTTTGCCGTGTGCCCCCTTTCTTGAACATCCCAAACCCCGACCATCAGGCAAAACTCGAACCCTTAAGTTTAAGAGTGTCTAAAATTTTACTTTTGGAAGGTACAAAAAACCTAAAGTATCCCCCCCTTCTATTCCTTACATTTCTGTCACTTCACATGGCAATCAAGGACTTATCTGTATATAGTGTACTGTATGGTGGAGGTTTACCCAACTTTTTTTTTTTTTTTTAAACCACTCATATTTATGAAACAGTGGGCCTTGTAAACTTTAAATTCTCCCTCTTTTTTCCCCCCGGACCTCTAGATTGTAAACTTTTGCGAGCAGGGCCCTCCATTGTGTTATTGTAAGTAGTCTATGTGAATATGTTTTTTCTGTAATTATACCCTTCATTGTAAAGTGCTGGGTTTGTTGGCGCATTAAAAAAGATTATTATTTTTTATTATAATTATCAAATATAAAAAAATTAAAATTTCTTAAATTTAATAAAAATTGTATCTAAAAATTTTTAAAAAATTATAAAATTCCCAAAATATAAAAAAAAAATCTCCCATAAAATGCATTTTTAAATTTTTAGATCAAAACTAGTTTTACTTAAATAACCATGATGTTTTTGTTAGATTTTACCCCTTTTAATTTTTACCCAAATTAAATTTTGGAATTTTTTTTGTGTCTCACCCCTTTTTTTTCATGCAGAAGAAAACACACCCAGGGCTTGCTGGGCGTGTGGTCCACAAAACGGATAGTACCTAGTTTTATTCACTGACATGGATTTAAGACTTTTCTTTTTTTTCGCCTTTATGCCCTTTTCTTTTTAGGGGGGTTATAATGACCCAAGTTTTGTAATGCGGCAAAAAAAATGGGAGGCGCATCAAATTTAGATCCATTTTTTTGCACAAAAAACCACTTTATAATTCGGCGATTATACATGAAAACGAGACCCGACAAAACATTCAAAGGCCTTTTCTAATGTCCCTAGTTTTTTTATCTTTCCCCTCCCTTTTAGAAGGAAACAAACTAACCCCGGTTCTAATATCTACTCTTTGTTTTTTGGAGAGAAACGTTTGGGAGTAGTTGCTGTAATCAGGAGCCAAATAAAATTTTGCAGCAGTAAATTGTGTTTTGTTCAGACAGGGATTAAAGTATCATCTTGTAATTTGGGGATTTTTAGAAAAAAGTAAATGATCTTTTTTGAGAACAGAAAGGGTAGTTATAGGTAGGATTTTAGTGGTTGGGGAATGGTTTTTTTTATTTGAAAATTTTAGCCTAATAGAAAAACGGATTGTTAAAGCTTGGTTTTTTTAGGTGGATTTCAATCAAAAAGCATGTCAAAAAAAATTTAACTGTCATTCTTTGTGGGGTTTTAAAGGAAAATTAGGGTTTTAATTTTCAATGTGCTGCTGAATCCGAAAACAGACCGCAAATTCCGCGCCAAAAACTGATAGTAAAATACCGTCAAATTCTGTTTAGAAATTTGATAGTTTTTACAAATTTCCCTGTGGGCGAGCAAAGAATCAAGAAATCAGTGTTGGAAAAGCTAACCACAGCAAACACTGGCAGCATTAAAACAACTGTGCTGCATAGTACTGAGTAAAATAAAAAAAAAAAAAAACACCATTTTTTTTTTTTAATATGGGTTGTTACCTGGTGAGCTTCAGGCCACAAGCAGTTTCTGTACTTTCCAAGTCAAAACTCTTTTGCTTTAAAACGATGGGATTTCAAACACAGTTAAAAAAAGCTTACTTTACTGCGGAACATTTTTCAACTAAATGAAAAAGCCTGAAATAAAAGCAGTTATAAAATTTCTTCTGAGAAACCGTAGCTTTGGAACAGAAATCCTTATCGGTTTCTGCAGAAAAAATTTTGGGAAAGGGAGTCAGTGCAAATTATACTTCCTACAATTGTTACAAGTGGGAAAACAACCCTCCCGCCTGAAATTGTTTATATAATTGAATTTTTTTTTAAAGTAGATTTTTTAAAGAGGTGTTCCCTCAGAGTAAAGTATAATGCCATGGTTTGTCTAAAAACTTGCTGAGAATAAGGGCCCTCCCCTTTTTCACTTCTATTGGGTTTGTATAGCCCTTTGTGTGCTTGGTGGTTGGAGGGCTGCCCCCCTATTTCATGCTGGTCGGCCGAGTAGTGAAAACATCCCTGGGACTGACCTGCTTCATGGGAGCACCCATTTAAGTATTACTCAAATTTCTTTATGCAATAAATTTCAGTTTTTTTTCATGGGTGCGTGACAATTATTTTAATAAAAGGAAAGTTCTTAAACTGGGGTTTTTGTTTATGGAAGTTTTTTATAATTAAGGAGAAGATAAAAATGGAATACGTGGGTACAGAAGTATTTGATCTTAAATTTTTCACTCTTTCTTTCATTGCAGTCATTTGGTAAGATCTAAAACGTTCATTTTTTTGACTCAATGTAGACACTGCAAGCAATCTTGAAAGAAAAAAAAAAACTGAAATGTAGATATTTTTGCTAATTTATTAAACAAGAAAACTGAAATATCACATGGTCATAAGTATTCAGACCCTTTGCTGTGACACTCATATTTAACTCACATGCTGTCCATTTCCTTCTGAACCTCGTTGAGATGGTTCTACTCCTTCATTGTTGTCCAGCTGTGTTTAATTATCCTGACTGGACTTGATTAGGAAAGGCCCACACTTGTCTATATAAGACCTCACAGCTCACAGTGCATATCAGAGCACATGAGAATCATGAGAATTTCTGCAGCACTTAAGGTTCCTAAGAGCACAGTGGCCTCCATAATCCGAAAATGGAAGAGGTTTTGGATGACCACAACTCGTCCTGGCCGTCCAGCCAAACTAAGCAATCATGGGAGAAGAGCCTTGGTGAGAGAGGTAGAGAAGAATCCCAAGATCACTGTGGCTGAGCTCCAGAGATGCAATAGAGAGATGGGAGAAAGTTCTACAAAGTCAACTATCACTGCAGCCCTCCACCAATCGGGGCTTTATGGCAGAGTGTGCTGACGAAAGCCTCTCCTCAGTGCAAGACATATGAAAGCCTGCATATTGTTTGCAAAAAAACACATTAATGACTCCCAGACTATGAGAAATAAGATTCTCTGGTCTGATGAGATGAAGATTGACTTTTTAGTGTTAATTCTAAGCAGTATATGTGGAGAAAACCAGGCACTGCTCATCACCTGCCCAATACAATCCCAATAGTGAAACATGGTGGTTGCAGCATCATGCTATGGGGGTATTTTTCAGCTGCAGGTACAAGATGACTGGTTGCAATTGAAGGAAAGACGAATGCGGCCAAGTACAGAGATTTTCCTGGATGAAAACCTCTTCCAGAGTGCTCTGGACCTCAGACTGGGCCGAAGGTTCTTCTTCCAACAAGACAATGACCCTAAGCACACAGCTAAAATAACAAAGCAGTGGCTTCAGAACAACTCTGTGACCATTCTTGACTGGCCCAGCCAGAGCCCTGACCTAAACCCAATTGAGCATCTCTGGAGAGACTTGAAAATGGCTGTCCACCAATGTTCATCATCCAACCTGAGGGAACTGGAGAGGATCTGCAAGGAAAAATGGCATAGGATCCCCAAATCCATGTGATATTTTAGTTTTTCTTGTTTAATAAATTTGCAAACATATCTACATTTCTTTCAAGATGGGGTGCAGATTGTACATTAAACAAATGAACTTTTTGGATCTTACCAAATGATTGCAATGAAAGAAAGAGTGAAAAATTTAAAGGTGTCTGAATACTTTCAGTACACACTGTATATACTAACCAAACTACATAGATACAACAAATATTTTATGCAAGCATAAAAATGAGTGAATCATCAGAAGCCAAAACTTAATAATTATTTTTATAGAGATGTTGGCATTTTTGTAAAATTGACCACATTAAGGGCAGTCATATTGGTTTTCACCTCCAAATTAGCTTCCCGGAAAATTGTCACTATGTCATAGGTTGAACATCTAATAGAATGACTGTTTTATCATCGCTTTCTGTGAGGCTACTTCAATAGTGACAACCACCATGGCCTCACTTTCTATAACTAGAACGAAAAGTTCTAATCTCGCTTATAGTAAATAAAACAAAATGATCAAACGTGAGGTGCTGCTCTAAGTTCTCAGTTACTTATATTGGGACTTGCTTTACATGTATTTACATATTCATTTTCATGGGTAGTCATTGGTTAGTCCTGCCTCTGTGAACCTTATAGACTAACTAACATAAATGACCCTCTCTAGATGTGCAATACTAGCTATTTATACATAGAGCTATAATATACCAATATTTTATTCATTTGTGTAGCACCATTATATTCCACAGTCTATCAATATGTTGTTGAAGTGTATTAGAAACTGGAGTATTCAGAGAAAACCCACACAAAAACAGGGAGAACACAAACTCTTTGCAGATGTTGCACTTAGTGGGATTTGAAGCCAGGACCCCAATGCTGCAAGACAGCCGTGTTAACCACTGAGCCACCAGTTATGTAAATAAAGTTAAGAGAACCATAGAGTAAAGATTAGAATAGGGTTTTATTCTAGTGCTAACCACCATAGACATGAGGACATTATGCTTTTTTTGTTCCATCTCTTTCCCCTGATCTTTTGGATGATTCCTTACATGTTTTCAGGACCTGTAGAGAAATGAACCATGTACAGGTTCTAACCCTTTATTGAGGTTCAGGATGCAGTCAATCTGGTTTCCTCCTACTTCCTTTTCCCAAGGTTTACCTCTGTGGTATGTATGCCTTTGTTTCCAGCATCTTTACCTCTGATTAATGGCATACGGCTGTAGCCCAAACCACATTCAGAATTTGACATAATGCAGCCCTTCTCCTAGAAGAATGAGAATGGAAATACTTTAATAGAATTTATGATTTTTTTCCAATAAAAATAAATTATGAACGAGCCATTTATCTCATTCCTAAAGAGGAATGCTTAGGAAACAAAAGTTAAGTATTTTAACTCATTTCATTGCAATGTTTTCTTAATATTAGCTTCCTCAATAGCTGTGTTCTCATTTGTTGTTTAGACTGTGAATAATGTATTGAAATGTATAAGATCTAATTACTTATTACTAATTTTCCAATAATTGGATGAATTGTTGGTGCCAATTTTCAAGAATGCAGCCGACATTAAAATGTAAAGTCACGTCATAAATTGCTTCAGCATGACTCCATAATAAAGGCACCTTGTGCATTTTAGTGCTTGCCAGTATGGCAAAGTACCCGTCATAGAATTGTCACTGAAATTAAAGTCACTAAATAATAAAGGTCCAGAGTATGTTACAGCCCGTCTCCAGTTTATGTCCCTTGGCCACACTTATATTTCATGGCTTGATGGTTTTTTCCAGTCTCTCGGATATTAAGAGGGTGGGGGAGGGAAAGATCTTTTCTCAGGGGTAAAGACATGGGCTACACATTATGCTTCATTGCAGATTTTGTCAGCTTTCTGCTATAATTTAATTAGCAAGACTCTTTTTTTTAATTCAACCCCACAAAGAACATAATAAAGGCTTGTTTTATAGTAGGTGCTGCGGAATAATAGTTGAACATTATAAAGAATAAGACATGGATAGTTAGTAGGGAGATTAAGTTGGAAGTGCTGCCTTTATAATGCAAATATTCTGTGTTAAATGTCCTTAGTGAATATTTCAGTCTTACATAGAGGCCTTTCCTATGTTAAATATGCTCTGTTCTTGGATTAGCACTGTCAGAGATAAATGGCACAAATTTCTCCATTTGGAGTACAGTCATTAGAAAAATGTTAATAGCAAATAATTTATTGATGTAAAATGGCATTTGCTCTTATCATAAGTGCCATTATTAGTAAGATGGGAATCATACAAAGAAATGCACTAACATGCAAATTCAGTGTGATTTCAAAAGGAGAGTTAGTTAATGGTCTAGCACCATGAATGCTATAACCATAAGCAGAAAGGTTTGTTGTGACATTGACAAATAAAAATGAATAGATTATGTAGTAGAGTACTACTATATTTCACACATTAATACAGTGTATTCAACTACTTTTTGGCTATTTCAACATAAGTTGAGCACACATTTATTTCTGCAAGGAAATACCAAACTAGGGCCATGCTCACACAGGCAGCCATAGAAAAATGGGACATTATTTACTTAAAATCACAAAAAAAGGCTATATTACTGCTATAGAGGCAGGTCAAAAATCTAATCCTAAATCTCACCCCAGTAGGAGACAATAAAAGCCCCAGTGCTACATGGGAGAAGTTACACAGATGCAGAATACCAATGAACAATAACTCACAAACCTACTATTTATGACAGGAGCAATTGCTTAGTACATACCTGGATATAAGTTAAAAACCAGTTCATACCTGCATGCAAAAGAATCTCAATACCATACAGTGGCTATTGCACAAGTACAAAAATACTGATAACCAACTGCTCACACACTCACTATCCATGGGGGAGGTGATTGATAGTATCAAAATTACAAATAGATAAGACTTCTAAAGGGTACCAATCATACAGTTACGTGTGGTGCTCCGCACTGGCTTACAGCCAGCTAGTGATGCCCATACTATTCAATCGTGCGGGCATACTCCAGGTGCTCAACACAAAATACTGCTCTCCAGTATCACAGGGCCAAACTGCATTCTGAGAAAAATATCAAACTTGATAATTAATTGATATTTTGGCCAAAATAAGCAAGCTCACAACCCACATCAAGGTTCCTAATTGTCTTGCGAGTCCCTACACTAACTTTAATAGCAATTCACAAAAATACATGGAAAAATGTAACATTATTTACCCAAAAAATCACAGAAAAAAGGTCAGACTTACTGCTACAATAGCAGGTCAGAAATAAAATAAAAGCCCCAGTGCTCCATGGGAAAATTTCAAAATCGATTACGGAATATGTTTGAGCGTTATTATGACAAAGTTGAAATGGGCACAGTTTTTATGTTGACCAAATTTTTTAGATCTCATAATTTGGGTTAAAATCTGTGCATCATCTTTTTAAATACGCGCCATTTTCGGCGCTTCCTGTCAAAATTTTGGGGGCCAGCAAATCAGCTTTCAGAATAAGCAGTGAGATGTTTTGGGGCACGTCATGACTGGGATGTTTTATGGTTGCGAGGGCTGGGAAAAAACACATGCCTCATTTTACATAAACAGCCTTCCTGTTATTCAGTGTCTCTCAGCATCTCATAGCATAGGGAGGCCTCCTTGTTCCAAACGCTCAGCAAAATTTTTTTATTTCTTCACAAAAAACTCATGTAGTTGATCCTTTTCAATTGTTTAAACAGAGATTGGAAATTTTATGTAGTTAGGGAAGAATTTTAAAGGAGCAAACTACTGCGTAAAGACGGGGGGAGCGGGGGAGGGGGAGGGGCCCAGCGCCAACACAGACAACTCTATAAAGAATATGGAAATAGTTCCCCCAAAACTTAGTGTAGACATTGCACGCAATAGCTTTATTATTAAAAAAGTTTTCTATCGAAAATTTCCTGGATATTGGGCACCTGAACTTATATTTGGGTACACATTTTTCGTAATGAGGCTCTTTGTTAGGTGCAAAACTCCACTTTTTTTATCAGATATTTTCAATAGGGTTCTTTTTCACTTTGGCCGCGTAAACTTTGTTTATTTAGGGACCTTCACTTTAAAAGTGAATACAGCAATTTTGTAGTCCCCAGGTGAATTGAAAGGGCCAAAAATACCTTTTATTACCAATACATTTTGATAGGTTTTTTTCCTTTTGGGGCAGGCCACTTTGTTGATAGATCTATTTGCGTTAAAAGTGAATACAGCAATTTTTTAGTCCCCCAAAAAATGAAATTGAAAAGGTCCAAAAAATCTTTTTTTTCCGAAAACATTTCAAACGTGTTTTTTCACTTTTGGGGCACTACAGCTTGTTCATTGAGGCACCTTTCACTTAAATGTGAAAACAAATTTTTTTTGTCACCACGGGGAAATTTAAAAGGGGCCAAAAATAACTTTTATTTTTCAAAAACATTTCAGATCGTGTTTTTTACTTTGGCGCAGGCCGTTTGTTGATAGACTACTTTTCAGTTAAATTTTTAAAAACACAATTTTGTACACCACGGGAATTAAAAAGTGCCAAAAAAAAC
>JAODAL010057141.1:0-22859 GCA_025379985.1 Phyllomedusa bahiana
GGGAGGGGGTTACCCCTTGTTTTTTGGGGTACCCCGGCTAGCCCGGAGGGGAGGGTTAAGGGGGGTAACTGTCACGGTTCACGCACCGGCCCTGCTATGGACCGTGGTGTGCCCGTATCTCCATGTGTACCTGCCGCTTCTGAGACATCACCTGGTGTCCCTGGTTCTCTGCAAGCACATGTCCTGGCTCCTTCCACTGCTGAAGCCTCACCATCTCTGCTTCCTCCAGCTCCCTGGCGTCCTGTGCGCACATGTGCTCCCTCTAGGGGCACGCACATGGCACTGCACCACATTTATTGAGACAGTGTTCCTGCCCTGTGACCTCTGACCCTTGGCTACTTAAGGAACCTCCTACCTGTACTCTTTGTCAGGTCGTTGTTGTCTTCCAGCACAAGAGCTTGACCCCTTACCTGCTGTACATCTGCTGCTGTACCTGGTCCTGCTGTTAAATATATTCTGTCTCCTGTCTGGGACTCTGTCTTCTGTTTACTGCAGCAGCACCCGTCTATCTGCCTCCAGTACCCAGACCTGCACTTCGGCTACCCACCGCCGGCATCTGCCATCTGTGCCTGCAGTGGGCCCTGAGGATCCACACCCGGATATCAACGGTCGGCGCTTTGGCATATGTTTGTCAGCGCCGCAATCCGTTACACTTTCAAGGGGCTGTGGAGAAAGATGTTGCGTCTTTTGTATAGAGAATCCACTGGTTCTAATGTTGTATTTGAGTACACATTGCACAACGCTCCCTGCTTCCTCAGAGTTGCTGCTCAGGCCCCCTCCCTCTTGTCTGTGAGGCTGCTGTGCTTTGTTTATAGTCTCTCCTGATCAGATTAAGAGGTAATGAACTCACTTCGTGGTAAAACCCCTTTAATACGTGAGTTTTTAGACATCAGATTATAGTATAGTGCTTGGTGTAAACACTGCCCTTCCCAGGATGCAAATCACCAGATAAAACACGGCAACTGCAAGGAATGCTGGGAAACAATAAGTCGCACCAATGCATTATTGTTTTATTGAAGTAGACATATGTTACAATGTGTTCAGTGTAAGTCAGCAGTTAGCCAGAATAATATACTACTTTATCTCGACTGAGCACGTGAATTTCCTGATGAATGCTCCTATTCTGCAGGCTGGATTTATAAGACACCAATAATAAAAATAGGAATGATCACTTTGCCACAGGCCATCACCAACACTCCGACGTCACAACATGCCACAGATAACAATATTATCATAACTTCTGTCCTTCTGTTCTACCCCATGAACCAGTTATTCAGTGAATATAAACATATACCAGTTCTGAGGCTGCAGTCAGGACACTGTTAGAAAATTGTTATTTGAAAAAGTTAAACTCTCCTTGATTCATTCAAAAGATATAGCATGTATTCCATAAGTTCATACCGGCATCAGAGGTTCCAGAGGATGGGCCTAAATGAAGCACTAAGATGACAGACCTGGGGTCTTTATTCAGCCCCTGGCTGTCAGGACAATCCCCTTGGCACTGTGAAGCCATGTCTCATGTCATGAGGGGATATGGAACGATGGCGTGACAGAGCCGACTCTCGCTGTCAAACCATTTAGATGCCGCAGTTGCTATTGACCATGGCATTTAAGAGGTCAAACGGATGGGATCAAAATTAATACCAATAATACTGGTCATTCCATGTGGTTAGCAATTTTAGTTGTTAAAGGGGTTGTTGTTTTATTTGAATAAACTGCTGCTGCTGTAGCACAATTTGCGCCACAAATAATGGCGTACATGCTTTACACCACATTCATGATGTGTTCTAGACAGTTTCTTTTCTCATTAATAATCTTTATTGAATAGGCAACATAACATACAACTACAATATTTAAGAAAATCAGCACATCAGTTTTTAAACATGACAGAACATGAACATAAAAATGATATACATCAAGAGAAGGGAGCATATCACCTCAGGAAAACTATCGGCATATTGCAGTCTATTTTATACCTAATGTGCTTAATCCTCTGAAGAGTCAAACAGATAAAAGCAACAAGATCTTTAGACGGTTTCTAGACAATTCTGCACCTCAGCAAAAAGGGCTTTGCTTATGAGAAAGAGGGCGTGGTTTAGTGAGCCAAAATTTCGGTGCAGTTAATGGCATACAGTAAGCCAACTTATAAAAGGTATAAAGTTCTAACCTCCGCCAGATCTATCAACACTATGATAAATGTGGCGCATTGTAAGGCTGTCTAGTCTAAGGCTATGTTCACACGATGTATTGCGGCGCGCGCATTATGCGCTGCAGTACATCGTGTGTCTCGGGCGCTCGCGCTGGCAGCCCGCCGGCCTCTTAGGGCATGTTCACACAACGGATTTGGCCGCGGGTTCCGATGCGGTTTTCGCGGCCAAATCATGCCTAGTTTATTAACATGGTTTCCTATTGGAAATTGTGTTAATATTCACACGCTGCGGGTTTGGGTCCGCGGCTTTGCCGCGCGTGTGTGAAAACTCTCCTGTCAATCCTTGACAGGGAGTTCTCAGCGCAGCGGCCACGCAGTGTTGCCGCGGGCGTCGCCACGGGTGGGGTGCGGCTGGCCCGCGGCTCGCGGCGCGGTTTTCCCCCAGCCTATTAATTTGCATGGGGGCAAACCCTCTCCGCAAGCCGGGCCCCAAGCCACGCCCCACCCGCGCCGAGACCACGCCCAGCGCCCCTGCTGCAAACCTGCGTCGGGAGACGCGAGTTTGCGGCGAGGGTCAGACAAGGTTCCCGCGGCCAAACCCGTCGTGTGAACGGGGCCTTAGACGTGCATTACTCGCGGCGCTTTCGCTGCGAATAAGTGACATGTCACTTATCTCCCCGCGCGTACAATACAATCGGATTGTACGAGAGGGGAGAGGAGGAGTAATCCATTGTTCTCTATATTAGAGTGCAAATATGCGGCGAAATGCATGTGTGAACATACCCTAACTATACTCTATCTAAGAGTCAGACGGTATTGATAAACCTGCCACATACTCTGTCCCTGTTCCAGTGATGCTGGTGCCAGTCCTTTTCCCCATTCTTCCATTGATTTCCTGGTGCTGGCAGTCGGAACATCATCACTGCAGCTGCTGATTGGCAGCAGCGGTCACATGACATTGCCTGACATCACCATCTAAAGTGAACAGCTCTGAGTGGTGATGTCGGGAATGACATGTGAACACAGCAACCAATCAGTAGCTGCAGTGATGATGTTCCAACTGCCAGCACTTAGAAATCAGCACATGACCCCAAGAGAGCACTGGCAGCAGCATCTCTGAAATGGGAATCACTACAAAGGTGAGCATGCATTTTTTTTTTTCTACAGCACTAGCAATAATTAATTTAAATAACTCTAAGTGGACAACTCCTTTAATGAGGCAGTACACCTAGAAATATTCCACTAAGGCTCATACCTCATGCTTAATGCAAGGTATGCTGGAAAAAGATGTACCAAACTTATTGTGAGGGTAGAATTCTATATACATTGAGGTTTTTTGTTTCAAGAACCTTGCACGCTAAGGTTGAGTCTATTATGACATGCATTTTTGTGTTCAATAAATAGCGCCAGGCTCAGACTGGCCCACAGGGGAATAGGGAAAACCCCCGGTGAGCCCCTGAGCATGTCAGACCTGGAGTTGCTTTTTAACTGTATATACATCTTTGGAAGAGGCAAAAAAGCAGAGAAATAGAGGCAGAAAGCAAGAAGCAAAGTAGAAGAGGCATGTACAGTCATTTACAGTAGCTGTAGGGTGAGCCCCTAAAATAAACTCCACCGGTGGGCCCAGAACCAGCTCAGTTGGTGGGCCCTTGGATTCAACTCCACCTGTGGGCCCTAGGCACCCCAGTCCAACACTGCATGGCGCTCATTTGTGCTATGAAATAGCACATCATTTCAAAGCACATATGCCATGTAAATGCCCCAAGGCAGCTTTCTGCCTCCTATACAGCCCTATTTTTTTGTCTTTTCTGAAGTTTTCCTTAGCAGTCTTAAGTGTCTTTCTCATTCTGGAAAAAGGGCAATACATTACATGGAAATCCCTAAAGAAGCATTTATGCTATCTATCATATATTAAAAAAACTTTGAGATTCTTAGTTCACGCGTTTTGTTTAAAAAATGCTTAAGCTACCCACGACTTACAACATGATCTCAAGGCGGGTGGTCCTACGCTATTTTTACCTCTCAAAAGAGACAAATTCAGGCTTCCCACCGGGTCAACCGACCTCCATTATCCAGAGAGAAAAATAAAAAAACACCAGCCTTGCAAACACACTGCACTTATAGCAGCCTGTGAAGGTGGGAGGGGTGCTAGAAACCAAAATGGAGGCATCACTTCCTCCCTGTATAGATTAAAAGCAATATATGCCAGATACTGCACTTATGCGCTGCTGTTTGGAACCATCCAGCACCAACATCCCTGTAACAGGATCAGATAGGAAGAGTCACTGCTTTAGACCCTCCCACAGCCTGAACAGGAAGTGCTAGCCTGAAGCTGGCTTTGAAGAGCAGGTTCTGTGAAACAGGATGGTGAGAACATTAAGACCTGAAAGGAGCTACAGGTCACTTCTTTGTACAGCCTACATTACACGCCGAGAAACACGTAAAATCGTCATCATCTGAAGAAGAACGATGAATTTACACTTGTACTTTACACTTGGACCTGTGAATGATTTTACCGTATTTGTGGGGCGTGCATCGGAGCAATTATGTGCCAAAGTACGCACCGCAAATACAGCAAGTGAACAGTCACTAAAAATCTGCAAAGGTGAATCTGCAACAGGTCTGCAGCATTTCTATCTCTAGGACAGGTTCCCTGTGTTATACGACAGAAACGGGGCTAACACCTGCTCATGAATAAGATTTGAGTATTAAATGCTCAAAATAAGGGACACAGCGCTGGAACACAGCATGTCTGTCACTAGCTTGTGCTGTCCTCAGCAAGGGGGGGCATAACCTATGTGACAGGTTCTGTTTAAGGCCTAGCAGGCAGATTAGCAGAGCGGAGCGCCGGATCGGGCCGGAGGGCCTGGGCGTTCAGAGGCATTTGGATGCGCCGGGCCCTGCAGCTCCAGTGGGCGCAGAACCGAGACTACTGGGGAGCAGAAGAACTAGCAGCTGCACCAGGTCCCCTAAGGACCCAGACCCCGGGGCAGCCGCTACATCTGCTACCCTGGTAGTTATGGCCCTGGGTGTAACTATAGCCATTGCAGCTGCTATGGGGCCCAGAGATTGATGGGGCCTGCTCAGATACAAGAACATTGTTCCCTTTTGTGGGGAACAAGTAGTTGGTGGTTTTCTGCTATATAGCATTACTATTTGGGTTCCCTGATATAAGGCAGCATTATACATACCTTTAATTATTGCTATTTATGCTGCTGTTTTAATTTTTTGTTAGGTGGTTGGGACCCATCTCATTTTGTTTTAGGGCCCTATGAGTTCTATGTAGGGGAAAAACAAGCTCCAAATCCAGATTCAGCAATGTATAAAAAAATAGCTTCTTAGTATAGTCAGTATAACATGGGTGATGCATTTCAGGCGCAACAGAGTGTCCTCAGTCATTGCATGCTTATTTGAATTTGTCAAATGCCACAATAATGAGAGAGAGAATTTTCTAAGGCATTTTTATTACTTTCTGCAAAGTCAAAAGTTTCCATACATTTCATTAGTATTTGGTAGCATTGCCCTTAAACTGTATGATTTGGGTCAAACATTTTGGATCCTTCCACAAGCTACTCACAAAGGTTGGTAGGAATTTTGGCCCATTCCTCCTGACAAAACTAGTGTCACTGAGCCGTGTTTGCTCGCAGCTGAGTTTTCAGCTTTGCCCATAAATTTTCAATAGGATTGAGATCAGGATTGACTTGTTTATCCTTAAGCCACTTTGTAACCAGTTTGGCAGTATGCTTTGAGTCATTGTCCATTTGGAAGACCTATTTCCACCAAGCTTTATCTTCCTGGCTGATATATTGTGATGTTGCTTCAGTATTGCCACATAATCTTGTTTCCTCCTGATGCCATCTATTTTTTTAAATGCACCAGTCCCTCCTGCAGCAAAACAACCCCACAACATGATGCTGCCACCCCCGTGTTTCACAGTTGGGATGGCGTTCTTATGCTTCTAAGCTTCTCCTTTTTTCTTCCAAACGTAACGATGGTCATTATGGCCAAACAGGTAAATTTTAGTTTCATCCGACCGCAGCACATGTCTCTAAAAAGGACTTTGTTCCTGTGTGCATTTGCAAACATTAATCTGGCTTTTGTATGTTTCTTTTGGAGTAATGGCTTCTTCCTGGCAGAGTGGCCTTTCAGCCCATATTAATACAGTACATGTTTCACTGTGGATAATAACACAATCTTACCAGCTTCCACAAGCATCTTCACGAGGTCTTTTGCTTTTGTGCTTGGATTGATATGCACATGTCGGACCACAGCACGTTCATCTCTGAGACACAGAACCCGTCTCTTTCCGGAGCGGTATGATGGCTGGGCATTCCCGTCTTGTTTGTACTTGTGTATAATTGTTTGTACAGATGAACGAGGAACCTTCAGGTATCTGGAAATTGCACCCAGGAATGATCCAGACTTGTACAAGTCCACAATTCTCTTCCTGATATCTTGGCTGATTTATTTAGACTTTCCCATGATGTTACACACAGGAGCAGTGTGTTTCTTGTGTGCTTTAAAATACATCCACAGGTGTGTCTCTAATTAACTTACATGTTGCCAATAAACCTCAAAATCTTCCAAAGATATGACATCATCATAAGGGCTGCCCCAAATTGTTTAAAGCCAGAGTAATCCTACTGTATGTAACCTTTTAACTTCGCAGAAAGTAATAAAATCACCTAAAAAGATTCTCTTCGTCTCATTATTCTGGCAAATATAAATAATTTTGGTTCCTAATTGACCTAAAACGGGGAAGGTTTATTCTGATTTCATGTCAGACAGTGAGAAAAACCTGCATATGTGTCTTTTTATATAGTGTATGTAAATTTCTGATTTCAACTGTATGTGATAAATATCACAGGGAATCACAAGAGGATTATTTAGAGTTGTACATGCAGTTAAGCAAAAGTAACAAATCATCAGTTCATGAGAACATAAAATGAGCGTGGTTTAATGTAGGAAATGATATAGTAATGGCTCAAGCTTGTCATGGTAACAATAACACAAACATGAACAAAGCCGAAAATGAAGACAATTGCCATCAATATCATAGAGAAGAAGAATTTACTGAACATCTGCTTTCTCACAAACAAACGCCATCATGAAAAAATCAAACTCTGAGGACAAACTAGTCATCACCAATTACAGGATTCAAAGAGGAGTAATCAGCGGAGGAAAGAAGGTTAACAAGCTAATGGTGAGGAGAGGCCAGCGGTTTATTATTTCACAATGATAACTGCAAGACAAGCTGGATATCATGGATGCCAACATATTAAAATCATTTCCAGGGACGCTGGTCTACTAAGCCCAACATGAGCTATTCTCATTCTAATAGGCTGGATGTGCAATGAAAACAATATCCTGCATTTTAAAGGCTTTATGCTTTCTTATACGGTTCTGTGCCGATATTTTAGGCAGGTGTGGACAAATACAAAAACAGCTTTATAAGAAAGAATGCTTTAAAAATAGAAGAGTTAATAGTTTATTTCAATGAACAAAATGCAACGTAAATGAACAAACAGTATCAGACAGGGGCTCCTGAGGACCATCAGTGGAGCTGATTCTTGGGGCCCATCCTAAAGTTACTGTACATGACCCAGGGCAACGCTGAGTTTGCGCCTCCTGCCCTACAACCACCGTAGTACCTTCCCCCCATTGTCACTTACTGCGGCCACCTAAAATAAAGACAACAACCACCATCTTGGATTAAATTGGCCACAACAGCCGTTTTATTAACAAATACAACATAAATAGTCTCTCTGAACTATTGTATGTGGCCGATGCTGCAATGCCCTGACAGGGCTAGAGATGACATAGAGGTGTCTATAATCACTACACCTTGAAACAGTGGGGTGGTTCCTCTACATATCGGTAAGGTATATCACTTTTACCTAAGGTATTGAGATTTTTTGGATATGACCACCTCTTACTTTCTGGGATGATTACACCATCCTCGTTCTCTTTTTCCCTAGTTGGTATTGTTATTTTATCAGGTATCTTGGATTAAGCATAGTATACCTGTAGTACATTATTTGACAATTATTTTTGAACACCTTTAGTCTGAATTCCTGCATTTTGGTCCCCTGAGGTGACCAGGTATAATAATTTTTACAGGCTGGTCGAAACATGTTGGGACCAGACTAGAGGATCATATCTGTCAATTTTCCTAGGGACAGGTTCCGGGCAAGAGCGCCCTTTATCAGGGCGATCATCTTGCACTTTAGGGTAGGGTAGTTCTAGAGAGAACACCAAACTACGTGACTCCTAAAAGATAATAGGTAGGAGAGACCTAATAATACATACGCCCGGCATTATAACCATATAGAAACAGATCAAACCACTAGAAAGAATAAATGACTATGGGTACAAATACACTAAAAAATAACTTTTATTATATTATCATTAAAATGGGAAAGACTCTAATATGAACCTATCAAGCTTTAAGGTAAATATATACACACACAAATATCTATAAGCAGGGCGACCGCCCCAAAAGGGGCGACCCCACACCGGAACACCCTTCCTATACCCAACAGTACTAAACGCAACAATATCACACATGGGACAGAAAAAGGACTAACAATAAAGACAACAAGGCAATCCCTATTAGAAGATATAACATCCAACGCGTTTCGCCCACAGAAATATGTGGGTTCATCAGGGAATACGGACTAAAAATAAGACTGCCCAAAAGTATACAGCAACAATATAACACCAAATATAACTTATGTCCCTTAAACAAAGATGTGAAGATGAGTACACCAGGTCCCAGGATCCTGTGATGTCAACACAAAGTACTGCTATAGATAAGGATGTAAGACAGGATGTACCCATAGGCATTTATTCTTTCTAGTGGTTTGATCTAGTTCTAGAGAGAGTTGTTAGTGGGATATATTTTAAGTTATTATTAATAAAAGTTATATTTTAGACATTACCTCTTTTTTTCATGTGACATAAATAAAATACAATAACCAATATAAATATATTAAAGCTTTGTAACGGTATATAAATATATATATATATATATATGTAAATATATACAACCACATAACAATATAAAAAATCTACCCATACCTCTCCATATACATATATATATGTATATCTATATACAAAAAAGCATAAAATAACCAAAGCAACTTCTCACCCAACCACTGCCAGCTATGGGGCCGAGGTCCTTGGAGCTAAACCAACCCAGTGACCAAAAATCCCTGAAGGAACAAAACCACCATTACCCCCAGCCATACTCCACTGGCTCGGGGGCCCAAAAGCCATACTCTATGGCTCAGCCATTTTGCTCTCCAGGGATAACACCCTGAGAGAGCCCACCTTCGGCGGGTCGTCCGTTAACCAAACACTGAGGGAATCCTACCCCGAAGGACTTCCTCAACAATTTTTCTCACAACTCCAAGAACCTCCCCGCCAACGGCCACCATGACATAATGTTGCGCCTCCCCAAGTGGGCGAGACCCGGTCCGGCGCACCCACTTGACTCTTGTTTTCTGCCTCTCTTTCTCAGTTTTTCTCCCTAAAAAAGCAACCCCAGGCCTGCCATGCCCAGGGGCCTGCGACGCCCAGTAATCCACAAGTTGGCCTGGACTAGCCTATGAACAAAAGAGAAATCTAAATAAAATCACTATTTTGTGTGACCACCCTTTGCCTTCATAACAGCATCAGTTCTTTTACGTACTTGTACACAGTCTTTGAAAGAACTCATCAGAGAGATTGTTCCAAACATCTTGGAGACTAAGGGGGACCTGTATGAAAACTGTCTTGGTCTAAGACATGTCCCCCTAAGCCCAGATCTTTTGTGGATGTAGACTTGCTCAAATCCATCTGTCCCTTCATGTAATCAAACTCAATGATGTTGAGCTCAAGGCTCTTTTGTGCCATTGCATCAATTTCAGGATTCCAAAGGCAAAAGGGCGGTCACCCTAAATAGTGATTTAATTTTGAATTCTCTTCTGTTTATTCTGCTACGTGATAAAAATATACTAACATAACACCTGCCTAAAACTTGTGCACAACACTGTTGTAGATTCTTGTATTTAAAAAGGTCGTCTCACTACAAGGATTGCTTTTTATGTTAAAGATCTTGCAAAAACAAGTCACTTTGCAATATGTGTCCATTAACAGTGTCCTACCTATTCTGAGATATCCCCTCTTGTATGGGCTGTATCAGCTCCTGTGGTCGCTATAGCTACAGACCTGTTTGATCTATACTGATAGGCTGCTAGCACTGGTAGCTATAGCTACAGACCTGTTTGATGTATCCTGATAGGCTGAAAGCACTGGTTGCTATAGCTACAGACCTGGCTTCTACTGCAGCCTAGTGTAAGCCAGTAAATGCCCCTGAATTCAAAGTGAAACCAAGAAAACAGGACTGAGGTAAAATGAGTCATTGTAGTGAGACAACCCCTTTAAAGGGGTTGTCCTCCTTCCCTTTTATAAATGGAAGTATGGTGCTGAGCCTGTACGAGAATAAAAACCATACTCACCAATGTGCTATCATTTGTTTCAGCTATGCTGCTTGTGATCCTTTTCCCATGTCTTCTGTGGTCTTCCAGCTCCTGGCGGTCGGCTTGTGTACACTGCAGCCTCTAATTGGCTGCATTGGTCACGTGATATTGCTCAATGTCACCGTTTGAAGCCTTCACTTCCAAAAATGGGCAGTGTCACTTGACCGCTGCAGCCAATCAGAAGTTGCAGTGCACATGACCTGACCCGTCTGGAGCCAGCAGACAACAGAAGAAATGGGAAGAGGACCTGCAGACGCATCGCTGCAATGCACGTCAGTACAGGTGTGAGTATCTATTTTCTTATGTGCTCAGCACCATACTATTACTTAAAAAAGTGGAGACGGACAACCCCTTTAATACTGCAAAAGAAAGGCAGAATGATCAGGATAGGCTGTGAGGTCAGGCCGTATGGAACTAGGCAGAGAAGTTGATGATTTATCATCTTGGATGTGGATTCGAACTATTTACTAAATAAATCTTTTGCTTAAGCAGACTTTATCAGGCTGGATTCTACTTCTTCTATTGAAGATATCTTAATAGATAAGATATTAACCAAGGCTTGGAATAAGCACAGTATTTCTCCGCCTATAGGTGTCCCTGAGGGAAAAACACTGCCAAAGAGAAAATATACATATGAAAAGACTGAACAGTGTGCACTAATACATAATTAATGTGCAGTAGTTCACAAAAGTAAGTACACCTCTCACATTTACGTAAATATTGCATTATATCTTTTCATGGGACAACACTGAAGATATGCTGTCATGCTCCATGCTGCAGTCCTCGCTGGCATGGCCGTGTTTCTGCTGTGTCCCCAGTTCCCTGCACCTGCTGCTGTGGTCCTGTCTCCATGCAGGATGGACCCTGCTGTGTCCCATGTGTCTGAGCACTCGCCTAGCTGTGTTCCTGTCTGTGTCTGCACATGCTCCATAGGGGTGTGCCTGCCCGCTAGTCTGGACTTAAAGGGGTCTGTGTGCTCAGAAGGGGGCGTGTGTGATATGTTTGAATTGCATATCATGTGACCCAGGATGACATCACCATGACTTTCCTCTCTGTAGTCAAAGAAAGGTTTGTTTATGTGTAGAACTGTAAGTAGCTACACTGTAGCTCAGAGGTAACATTTTTGCTTTACAGCTCAAGAGTCCTTGGTTCAAATCCTTGCAGGAACTTAACCTGTGGATTTTTTTTCCTCTTTATCAATGCACAAACCTGATTGAGGGTGCTTTTTTTTATTTTCATTTATTCTTATTTTTTATTATTACTAACTAGTCCAAAGGATAGAAGTAGAATGACAGCACCTGGGGTTTGAGCACTCAGTAGCTGCCTGAGAGGGAGGTGATGTCTGAGCATGTCTGACCAGGACTGAGGAGCTCACAGCCCTGGTCGTATCCCCTGGAGATGAGCTGTAAACAATGGATCACTAAGGCAGTGTTCACACGGCTTATTCAAGCCGTAATTGCGGGACGGATTTCGCCCGCAGTTACGGCTTGAATAAGGGGCGGGACGGGGGCGTGGCGGGGGAGCTGCCCGCCGGCCCCATAGACATTGCATTATTCACGGCGCGTACGCGCCGTAAAGAATTCACATGTCACTTTTTCCCCCCGCTGCGGATTTGCCGAGCAGGGAGGAGCGCTGGAATCCATAGTTCTCTATGAGAACTGTGGATTACCGTAGTTACTGGGACGGATTGGAGCCGTACTGCAGCGCAAATACGGCGCGCAGTATGGCTCCAATCCGTCCCAGAATAAGCCATGTGAACGAGGCCTAAAGGAGCAGCTAAAACAAAAACGGCGCAGAATTTTTAGTAATGATGAATGGTGAAAATGTTTATTATTTAATTTTCAAACTTCCCACGTCAATTTTACTTCGTGGCAAAACCCCAGGGACTTTGTACCAATTACCTGTTAAATGACCTATGACCTTCTGGCACAAAATGAGCTTCCTGCCTCTGCTCTAGTGTCAGTTCATTAATGTCCATCTGAGCTGTTTCTGTGTTAACTCCTGTGGTACCTGCTTCTACTCCTGCTGTTCCTGCCGTTGTACCAATTGACTCCTGCTGTTCCTGCTATTGTACCAATTAACTCCTGCTGTTCCTGCTGTTGCACCACTCTACTTCCTGCTGTTATCCTGCTGTTGCACCAGTCTATTTCCTGCTGTTATCCTGACGTTGTACCACTCAGTTACTTGCCTGGGACTCTGCTACCCACCTATGGCTATACCCACCGGAACCTGTCACCTCTATTAGCACCTGGTGTCCTTGTCCTGCACTTCAGCTGTCCTCTGGGCCACCGCGAGTGTAGATGGTAAGCTAATCATCACAGAAAAAGAAAAGCTCCCTTTAAAACATAACTTTTAATTAATATATTAAAAATATAATACTATAACCCCTAATCATTACCAGAAAGGAGCGAAAAGGGACACAGTGTTAACTGATATCCAGGTGCAAAACAATATACAGATACTTAATAATAACAACATAAGGGACTTATGGTTCTGCATGTCAATTCTTTTCAAGACGGAGCCGAGATGCTTAAAACGTCATGCCTGACCTCGCCGACATGTTTCGCCAGCTAACCTGGCTTTGTCAAGGCATGACGTTTTAAACTGTGATCTCTCACCTCTGTCTACAAGTGTCACCTGCTGCAGACGGTGTCACAAGGGGGCCTTATTTGTTCTGTGTCTAGGAGATTAGGGACGACTGCCCAAGTCGGTGGCTTGGGATCTCTTACTGAAGCTAGTACTTTCCTATAGATATAAGGCTCTCCTGTTAATAGGTGGGGTTCCACCAGACTTGATGATAGAAAGGGAGTTATTCCCTCTTTCAGAAGCAAAAAGGGTTAAATGATGAGGTTAGAGATCAGGTTTTTAAATAGTGTGTATAGAGGTTAAGAGTTAGATATAATAAAAGTTACGTTTTAGTGTTTAATAGATTGAGAACTGATAGAGTTTAAGTTTGCCTATGGCAAAATAGTAAATATAGTGGATAGATGTATCCCAGATAATGATGAGTTCCGCCATGATGGTAGGCTACTCACGGTGGCCCAGAGGATCCACATTAAGTGGCGTCTACGGTGTCAGTGCCCCCGTTAACGTGACAGCTAGAATTATAATTCATAATCTTAACCCCTCAGGGATATATGCACCGGCAACACATTCTGATTCAGTGCACCCATATTATTGTATAGGGGAAGGAAGACCTCTTCAGTCTCTTTTTCAACCCACCTTGATTTTCCTCAGAGGGGGGCATTGTGTTCATGAAACTGTATAGCAGGTGTAGAAGGGTCAGAAGTTCCGTCATAGACGGGAGGTATTTATCACCGAGGTGGCTGGCCTCGGTTATATAAAAAACCAATTAGCATAATACCAGCAACAATTATTGCCTCTGAGCAGTTTTTCTTTTGTAATTCTGGGTCGGGTTTTTCATGGAGCAGTCCAAGAGTCTGGGTGGGACGGTCGCTCCAATACTCCAGCCCAGGTCTTACCGGCCAAATAAAAGGCAGCTGATGCAGGAAGTCTGGAGGTGTGCTCCTGTGTACTGCCAAGCTGTGAGGCTGTGTAGGCCTGAAGGTGTCCTGCTGGTGAGCATATCCCTTTGCATTTGTATTTCCTGGAGGAAGGACTTTCCTGTTATATACCTGTATGCTGAAGATAAGCTAATTTCTGTTTGAACACATGGACTTAAAAATAAATTCATCTTTATTTTGGACTAAAAGCCCTGTGCGTGTGCTTGCCTTTGCGCTGACCCCTCACAATTGGTCTCGGATGCGGGCAACATCTTTGAAATACGGAGTGCATGTCCTGGGCAAGGCAGCAACAGGGTTAAAGAATCAGTCTGAGAGCATGGAGGAGCTACTTAAGGACCTGGTCCAAGCCAGTGCACAACAGCAGAAAGCTCACACCGAGACTGTGAGAGCGCAACAGGAGACCAACAAACTCCTTCTCCAACAGATGGCGGTGTTAACCACGTCGGTCAGAGCATGAGAGGTGGAAACCATCCCAACACCAGGGGAGAACCGCAGCACCAGGAGAAACATACATGAAGCACTACAGAAAAGGACGGCAGAGGATGAAGTCGAGGCCTTCATGACGGTATTCGAGAGGGTAGTGGACCGGGAGAGGTTACCCCCAGAGCAATGGGCAGAAGTCCTGGCCCCTTACCTCACCAGTGAGCCACAGAAGGCCTATTTTGACCTGACGCTGCAGGACGCCAAAGAATATGGCAAGCTAAAGGCCGAAGTTCTGTCGCGACTGGGAGTAACGTTGGCTGTCCAGGCGCAACGGGTGCATTGCTGGGGATACAGCAAAGACAAGGCAAGATCCCAGGTGTTCGACCTGTTTCATCTTGTACAGAAGTTGCTTCAACCTAAGACCTGCACTCCTGCCCAAATGGTCGAGCGGGTCATAATGGACCGGTTTGTACAGTCACCCCCTAGGCTCATATAGTGCTGGGTGGCACAAGGGATCCCCAGAGTGTGGACGAGCTGGTCTCTGTGTGAGTCGAGGAGATCGAGGTCACAGTCCTGGGGGGCCAGGAGGGGTAGTGACAGCCCCATGAAGGGACCTTAGACCACTGCGGAGGGACGTCCTCAAGTTAAGACGGGGTCTGACCTCAGGTCAAGGAGTCCGAGCCATAACATCATCTGCTGGAAATGTCAGAACTCCGGTCACATAGCCGCCCAGTGTACAGAGTCCATGGAGCTTATGGAGTGCTCTATAGGCCGGTGCTGCTCATGGTTTGCACACCCTGTCTGCACCGCTATACCCAGCCAAAGGTAGGGCCCCCAGGCGTGCCAAGTGTCGATAAAAGGCACTACTGTGACTGAACTCCTGGACTCGGTTAGTTTGGTGACCCTGCTAAGGGCCACACTCGCTCATGTACTGGTCCTGGGAAATGGATGGGGGTGATATGCATCCATGGAGACACCAAGCATTACCCCGTGGCGCAGGTGGAAATTGGCGCAGGCCGGACCACCATATCCCACCCCGTCGGTGTTGTCACGAACTTGATGCACCCTATTATTGTGGGTCGGGACTTTCCCTTCTTCTTTGACCAATGGGCTAAAGCAGTGCCGCATAACTGCCCAAGAGTCCAAGAATGTACAGGAAATGTGGGTGCCGAAACCCCTGATAATTTCCCTATGTCAGTATTGGTGGGAGATCAGGATGAGGAGCCAACCCCTGAGACCCACGTACCGGGGTTTTGGAACCGCCCAGCTCAGGGATCCAACCTTAAAAGGTGAATGTCATTGTACTAGATGGTGTTACCCAAGAGCCAGGGGCAGATGAGCGGTTTCCCCACTTTTCTGTGAATAATAATTTATTATACCGGGTGACCAAAGTGAGGGATGAGGTCATAGAACAACTCCTTGTACCTGGGCCCTACAGGTGCATAGTTCTAGACCTGGCCCATTCCCATGTGTCGGGTGGTCACCTTGGGGCTGACAAGACCCAGGAGCGGGTGTTACAAACGTTCTACTGGCCGGGGTGTTTTAGGGAAATAAAGGAGTTTTGCCAGTTATGTCTCGTGTGCCTGGTATCATCACCGGTGGCCCACTTTCATAGCACCTTGGTTCTGTTGCCAATTATAGAGGTTCCGTTTGAATGGCTTGCAATGGATCTGGTGGGGCCCCTGGTGAAGTCAGCTAGAGGGCACCAATATATTCTAGTGGTCGAGGATTATACGACTCGGTACCCAGAAGCGTTGCCCTTGAGAAATACGTCGTCAAAATCCATTGCCAGGGAACTGTTTTTCGATATTCTCCAGGACAGGGCTACCTAAGGAGATTTTGACGGACCAAGGGACACTGTTTATGTCTAAAGTGATGAGGGAACTATGTAAAGTGTAAAGTGCTAAAAATTAAACAGTTATGTTTATCATCCCCAAACCAACGGATTAGCAGAAAGGTTAATAAAACCTTAAAATCTAAGGTGGTAGAGAGGGATGGACGGGACTGGGACTGTTTATTGCCCTACTTGTTATTTTCCATCAGGAAGGTGCCACAAGCATCCACTGGGTTCTCCCCATTTGAGCTTTTGTATGGACGACACCCCAGGGGTTTAGTCGGCATCGCAAAGGAAACCTGGGAGAGTGAAGCGACTCCATACAAGAGTGTGATTGAGCATGTGGCGCAGATGCAGGATAGGCTGGCTAATGTAATGACCATCATAAGACAACATCTACTGCAGGCACAAGATGTATAATCGATCGGCCAGACTCCGAGAGTTCAGACCGGGGGATCGGGTACTTGTGTTGGTACCAACAGTAGAGAGCAAATTCTTGGCAAAATGGCAGGGTCCCTATGAGGTGGTGGAGAAGGTGGGTGAAGTCAATTACCGCATACACCAAGAGAAAGCCCCAGCAGATATACCATGTGAATTTGCTCAAACCCTAGAGGGATAGAGATCCTCCCCCAGAAGCCTGTTTAGTGACCCAACCAGTCCCTGATTTTGCGGCAGTAAAAATTGCTGAGACCCTGTCCCCTTCCCAGAAGCAGCAATGTAGGGAGTTGTTGCAGCATAACAAGGACTTGTTCTCAGAAGTGCCAAGGCTGGTAAAGGGCATTGAGCATGAGGTACTGACTGAGCCACATGTTCGGGTAAATGTGAAACCCTACAGGATTCCTGAAGCCCGCTGGGAAATAGTGGCCAACGAGGTGAAGCGGATGTTAAAATTAGGGGTAATAGAGGAGTCCAAGAGTGGCTGGTCCAGTCCAATAGTCCCGGTACCAAAACCGAACGGGGAATGGAAGTTTTGCAATGACTTTCGCAAACTCAAAGTCCAAGTTCGATGCCTACCCTATGCCCCGGGTAGACGAACTAATTGAGAGGCTAGGGCCAGCCCGCTATATCACAACACTAGGGTACTGGCAAATCCCGCTATCTAGTCCAGACAGGTCATACCAATATGTGTGGATGCCTTTTGGGTTGCAGGGTGTGCCAGTTCCGTTCCAGAGGGCCATGGACCGTATATTACGTCCCCATAGGAAGTATGCAGCCGCATACCTTGATGACATCGTCATTTTCAGCATAGTCATCTGCCTAAAGTTCAAGCAGTTCTGGATGCCATAAGGGAGGCTGGTTTCTCTATAAACCCCAACAAATGTTCCATGGGCTTGGAGGAAGCCAGATACCTAGGTTATATAGTGGGGTAAACAAGGTGGTGGCCATCCAGAACTGGCCACAACCCCACTCTTAAAAGCAGGTCAAGGCCTTCTTAGGTATAGTGGGAAACTACAGAAGGTTCATCCCAAAGTTGGCTGTGATTGCAGCACTCTTGACTGACCTCACGAAGGGCGCAAAGTCGGCTGTGGTAAAATGGTCCCCAGAGCAGGCCTTTCAGGACCTGAAGCAAGCCCCTGACTTTTCCCGACAATTTATTGTGCAAACAGATGCATCAGATCTAGGTCTAGGGGCTGTCATGTCCTAAGAGATAAATGGGGAGGAACACCCCATTGTATATCTCAGGTGGACAATTATTCTATTATAGAGGAGAGTTTAGCCATCAAGTGGGCCCTGGATTCGTTAAGGTACTACCTGTTAGGTAGGAAGTTTAAGCTGGTGTCAGACCATGTGCCCTTAAAATGGGAAAAAAGGGAAATAATGCCCAGGTCACAAGGTGGTTTCAGGTTTGCTGTGGAACACAGACTGGGAAAAATGCATGGAAATGCCGATGCCCTCTCAAGGGTGCACTGTATGGTGGCAGAAGGAGCCCAACCCCTGGGCTTTGGACGGGGCGGCGGGGGGGGGGGTTATGTAGAAGGGTCAGAAGTACCTTCATAAACGGCCTCAGTGATATAAAGAACCCATTACCTTGATGCCAGCAACAAGTATTGCTGCTGAGCAGTTTTTTCTTTTGTAATTCTGCGTCGGGTTTTTTATGGAGCGGCACAAGAGTCTGGGTGGGACGGTCGCTCCAATACTCCAGCCCAGGTCTTACCAGTCAAATAAAAGGAGGCTGGTGCAGGAAGTCTGGAGGTGTGCTCCTGTGTACTGCCAAGCTCTGAGGCTGTGTAAGCCTGAAGGTGTCCTGCTGGTGAGTATATCCCTTTGCATTTCCTGGAGGTAGGACTTTTCTGTTATATACCTGTTATGCTGAAGATAAGCTGATTTCTGTTTGAACACATGGACTTAAAAATAAATACATCTTTATTTTGGACTAAAACCCCTTTGCGTGTGCTTGCCTTTGCGCTGACCCCTCACACAGGTGA
Source organism: Phyllomedusa bahiana (assembly GCA_025379985.1). Classification (NCBI taxonomy): domain Eukaryota; kingdom Metazoa; phylum Chordata; class Amphibia; order Anura; family Hylidae; genus Phyllomedusa; species Phyllomedusa bahiana. Next base: position 18,879 of record JAODAL010057141.1, read on the forward strand.
CGTATAGACCTCACCTTGTCAAACCATGCAGTATTAATGTGGGGGTTGGCTTAATCAAGCCATTCATTTTAATAGAACTAACGTCATATCTACCGTGTTATCCCTCGATTGTGACTCGTCACATTGTTTTATGCTGCCAATAGACTGGCGCCATGAATGAAGCAGGAAGCATACAAGGACAGTCGTGGTAAGTTCCTAAACTGATAATCTGAAACCTGGTTAGTATAATCAACACGATCCATCAATAAGGTCGCAGGTCAGATACGTATTCAAGCTTTGTTACACAGTACAGTATGTTTCACAATTCTGTCCTGGAGCTCTGAGCACATAGACTGTGCCTGCAGGGGTTGTTGTGTTTGTTCGGAGCTTCCCTACCGACAAAGAATGTGTACATAGAGTACCTTAATATGCTATACTGCATATTAAAAGTGCTAGACGTACAGCACATTTCATGGTACCAAATGCGGCTTATGTATAATGCTACCAACCATAGGGCTTATATAACAATTGTGGCTTTAGAATTTATAGAACAGTATCCGCTAAGTTTTATTATTGCATGTTCATATTATAGAATAAGAGACCAGCACATAATAATAAAAATGATCTTTATTTATGTAGCATTGACATATTCCTCAGCATTCTGCATCAATATAAAGGGTAGAAATGTAAATGAAATATGGCATTACATGACCTACAAGGATCTCCAAAACCTCTCCCCTCTATACATCTCTGCCTTAATCTCCAGATACTCCCCCTCATGCAATTTTGCCCTCACGGGGGGGACCTTCTCCTCTGCTTCCTCTTATCAGCTCCTCACACAACCGTCTCCAAGATTCACTCGTGCTTCCCCCCCATACTGGGAACTCCGCCCCAACACATCAACTCTCCCCAACTTTCACCAGTTTCAAAAGCAACCCGAAAATCCACCTCTTTAGAAGCTTTAACCACAAAACCCCGCCCACTACAACCCCTCAAAAATGTCTGCCCCTTCGCGGGTGGCCCTCTCTCCCCCCTGTTCAGTTGTCATTTTTCATCACCATTGTATCTTTCAAAAAATTTTTTAGTATGGAACCCCCCTCGACTGTGTATGGCCCGGGAAACAAAGGGGCCTAAAATAAAGAAAATAAAAAAAAATTAACAATTCAAAAAACCACAAACGGGCCCAGGCAACGCCTAAGGCTATGTTTACACGGCTTTTTTCAGGGGGTAATACACCCCGCAATTAGTGGGGGAGGGGGGGGAGCGGGGGGCCGGCGCCTCGCCTGCCCCTAGAAATTCATTCAGCGGTGCTATAAGTCGTAGAAATGAATGTGATTCATAAACAGAGTAAAAAACCGTTCCACTCTGAAACAGCCTAAAAGTTCCCCCTCATAAAAAAAAAAAAAAAAAAAAAACGCCCCAGTTCGAACAGGTGGATCCCTTTGGCGGATTCCATCTACTATTATAGGAAAAAATTTTGGGGGGCTCCTTTTTATAATGAAGAGTTAGTTGAAAGATTTTTTTTTTTTTTTTTTTTTTATGCTTACTACCATCAGACTTCCCCCCTAGTTCTTATTACTATTAGCATTCACGTTTATTAATCCCGTCGATAAAAAATGCACTATTTTCATCTTTAATATTCCTGTATCCTGATTCTCTGTATCTTGCAATGTGGCATTTTTTATTTGTTTTTTTCTATTTTTTACTTTTTTTTGTTGTACATGTAACTTTGGAAGTTTGTCATTGTTCAGTATTTGCCAAACATGCATCTCATGCAATGTAAATTACTCAATAAAACCATTTTTGCTGAAAAAAGTAAATGACATGTGACTTATCTCCCCCCACGCCGGATTCGCCGAGCAGGGAGAGGAGACGTAATCCATAGTTCTCTATGAGAACTGTGGATTACCGTAATGACTGGGCCGTATTTCAGCCCGTAATTCGCGCAGTACGCCACGAATTACGGCCTGAAATCTGTACCCAAATAAGCCGTGTGAACATGGCCTTAGGTGCCACTTCATCCCATACAGAAAAGGGGGCACTTGGAGGTAAGGATGGGGCTGAATTTTCCATTGGGAGGGGGGGGGGGCACTATATGCCTTATTTGCTTTGGGCACCAGAATTCCTTGTCCCAGTCCTGCACACAAGGGTCCTGCTCAAAAGAGGAAATGAGGGGAGAGAGGTGAAAAGTGCTTGATTTGTACAGTACAATAGTCTAGCCATGTTTCATAAAAATAGGATGACACACAAAAGTGGATGAGACTGTCACACAGTCTGTATCTGTGCATGAACGGATGTGTAGTGCATATAGTGCGAGGGAGATAAAAGGAAGGAGGCTGATACATGAATGTGGTAGGACTGCCTTAAAGATGTGTTTTTAGGAAATGCTAAAAACCATGAATGTTGCTTATTAATCGATTGTTGGGGCATCTCATTCCAGAGAATTGGTTTCAGTTTGCGAAAAGTCTTTGTAGAAGAAAATGGGTTTGAGATAATTAAGTAAGTCAGTCTTAGATCATTAGCAGATGGTAGAAGACTGGTACGTGGTATGGACAAGAAGGGGGACGATGTAGGGCGGTGGCTAGAGCCTTGTGGGAAACTGTAAGATGTGTGTTTTATTCTATAGTGACTGGGTACCCAGTGTAGAAGGCTTGGCACAGGGACAGGCATTGGTGCAGCGGCTGGATGGGGAAAATAAGAGATGGACTGCATGCTTTCAGGAGAAACTGGAAAAGAGAGAGTTTAGAGGAGGAAATACAAAATTAGTAAGGAGTTACATTAAGAGAGACGAGAACGTATCAGGGCAACAAGAAGAATTTTGTAAAATAAAGGTGGGTTCTGGCGATGCTTTGGAGAGGCAAAGGGTTTGATACAAGGAAGGAAGAACAGATTGGAATCTAACATGACCCAACGACAACAGGTCTTTACCATTGCTGCAGTTGTATGTTGGATCACTGGCATGAATAAACAGGGGACTTCGTCGTCGTCCCCCGCCCCCCAGAAAAAAAGGATCCCACTCAAGTTACACTATTAAAGGGGTTGTCTCACCTCAAAGTTTCATAGGATTCATGAATGAAATAATGCTGCTTTGCTCTGTCACTTCCTGGTCAAGCTGTCTGTAATTAGCATATGAGCACTGTGTATTCAACTCCCTGTATTCAGACCTCTGCTAATTTGTTTAGATTAGCTCAGAAGCTTCACTGAAACTTCTAGCAGGAGATTTATCACTCACTGCTATCAGATAGAACAAACAGCAGGAGGAGAGCAAATAAACAGGTTGGTCACTTGGGGAACCAAATAGAGCCAGGAAGGTGATAAAATCACTTGTAGCTCCTTAACAGAAAAGATGAACAAAGCAATATATTTGGAAAACGTCTTCATTTAGTGATCCCTACATTTTGAAAGCTATTCTTTGTAGCGAGACAACTCCTTTAAAAAAGTCTGAAATGTATGGCTTTTTTTACTAGCAAGAAATCTGTATTAAAACCATTTACTTTTTCCCATTTCAGGATCTGCAGGAAAACCAAAAGGGCGCCATTTCCTAATAGGGCTGCGCCATTTTTTTGGGTGTATTTTGCATCAAAAACTGTTGACACCCTATTCTCTATATAAATGAACTGTAGTACACCAAAACTAGGCACAGTTTTATGCCAGCACGACACATTTGAATGCGCCTAAAATACGCTAGCAATGATCCGCTATGCACCTAAATTAGGTGCATCAATTACACTATGCAAGGTATAGCACATGCCAGATTTTTGACAGGTTCTTTCATTGAGCTGCACTATACACTTATTGCACCTTAAGGCCGTGTTCACACGGCTTATTCCCGACGGATTTGTGCGCCGTATTTAGCGCACAAATCCACCCTGAATAAGGGGCGGTACTGGGGGGGGGCCGGAGCGCGGCGGGGGGCCGCTCCCGGCCCCATAGACAATGCATTGTTTACGGCGCGTCGCGCCGTAAATAATGTGCATGTCACTTTCTCCCCCGGGCGGGCGG
>JAODAL010057142.1:0-22858 GCA_025379985.1 Phyllomedusa bahiana
ATATCAAAAAAAAAACAAACAATCATTAAATGGTCCCCGCTGCTCGTCTCCCGCGCTCTCGGCTCTGTTATCTTTTTCGGCCCGGCGGGTACTCACAGGGGGCCCCGGCCCTAGACACAGCTGCGGCCGGGGTCTCAGGACAGCCGCCGCTGCGGTCGCCCCGGAGGCCCTGCGGACACGGGGCGCTCGCTCTGTGCCCCGCAATGGTACCCTTCACTTAATGCGCTCCGGGGAGCGCATAAGGTGAAGGAATCGCGGACAGTGCACGGGCCAGCGCAGCGCCCGACACTGTCGCTCACTCGGCAATAGTTATATGCGCTCCTGAGGAGTGATTTAATGAAGCGTCCCTGTCGGCGCACGGGCCATCGCAGCGCCATACGCAGACAACTAACATTTTACTTCGTCTTACTTTTCGGGGTACGTCTTACATTAAGTCGACGTCCTTAACTCCCGCTTTTGTCTTATTATCGGGGAAACACGGTTGTTAATATAGTTGTTTCATATAGTTACTATGCTCTAGTTTATATTATTACATTATAGTTTTCATATATGTTGTATATAGTTACTTTAAAGTTATTATTGGTACATATACTTTGAAAAAGACACGTGTCCTCAAGTTCAACCCAAAGGGTGGGGAAAAAGTGGGTGAATGGAGGGTAGACAGGATTCAAGCCCAAAGTAATATATGGACTTACATGTTACTTATTGTTACATTGTTGGGTTAAAGTTACTATAGAAATATTAGTTTACTTTAGTTTATTATGTTCATAAGCTATAGTTAATATTTACTTTATTTATATTGTTCTTTAGTTACATTAGTTTAGTTAAATATAGTTACATATAGTTACTTGTAGTTACATATAGTTATATATAGTTACATATAGCTATAGTTATATATTTACATATGGTAACATTTATATATAGGTACATATAGCTATAGTTAAATACTTATGTATAGTTAATTATAGTTACATATAGCGATCGTTAAATATTTACATATAGTACAATAGTTTGTATCATTATGATAGTTCTTATAGTTGCATATAGTTATTTATATGTTACAATATTTTTATTGTACTATTGATGCAATAAAGTTACTTAAATTATTTATATTTTATATATTTACATAAAAAAAAGTTTTTTAAGTTACAATTGCTATAGCTATATATTTACGTATAGTAACATATTTTATTATTAGTTACTATTATTATAGTTAATTTTGTTATAATATGACTTGAAGTTAATTAAGTTATTGTAGTTGACATATAGTTTATATATGTTACCTTATAGTTACTTATAGTTTTGGCATATAGGCTTATAGTTAATTAATTTTACATATTGCAATTTTAATTTTTGAAAATTTTATATTTTAAATATAGTTACATATAGTTATAGTTAAATATTGTTACATAGTGACTTGTAGTTACATATAGTTATATATAGTTAGAAAATAGTTTATTATAGTACTATGCTATAGTTATATTTTGTATAGTAACAAATTTTTTTTATTAGTTCTTGTAATATTAAATAAGTTTCAAAAACTAGGTTAATTTTTATGAATAACATATTTTTATAAGTTACATAAAGTTATATTTTTAAAATAGTTACATAGTACGGTTAAAAAAGACAAATGTAATGGAAAACTTGGATAAGGGGGGGGTTGGTTTTAATAAATTTCATTTTTTCTAATACCAAGTTGTATCAGTTAGATATTCTAAAAGTTGCATTGAAATTTTTTTCATTTAGGCCCCCCAAAAAAGTGATTGTCGGGTGGTTTTAAGCCCCCCCAATTGCGTCTTAAACGAGTGCTCATTTTTCTTGCAGCGCCACTGCAGGGAGAACAAAGCATTACAAGCTCCCTAATGAAACTTTTAAGGATCATCCCATGAGAGCCCGGGGGGGCCTCCCGGGGTCGGGAAATGCGGGCCCCACTGCTTTTAGCAAGGGGGAGGGGGTCTGAGGCAGCAAATATGTTTGAAATATTTAGTATGAAGCTGGCTGGCTGAGGTCTGTGGGAACGTGAATCCGTATGCACGGCTGATAATATTAACCCTTCTATAGAGCAATAAATTGGTGATGGTGAATGGAGCTGCTCATATCATTTCGAATCCCCCACTGAGGCCCATCAGCGGGGCCGGTCATCCCATCATTGCACAGCTATCATGGCGCTGTGAGTGACACCTGTCGAGCGCCCGTATCTGTGGACTTCAATGAAAAGTACTTCTCCCAGATCCCTCTCCACAGATATTAGCATAAATAAATGAGTAGAGCCGAGCCTGGGAGACACAGACCTTCATAAGCCTTTATCGCTCTATCTGCCGCCGCAATGACCACTCTGTGATTTATTTATGTCCCTTTTTGTAATGTTCAAAGGCGAATAATGAGGAAGGTGGCAGCCGGGGCCGGAGGACATCGAGAGGGAGAGCAGGGGAGGAACGAGGAACAGATTAGGAGAAGATGGGAACGATGAAAGGCTGGAGGTGCAAGCTTGGGTGAGAGCTGATAGTCACACGGCGCCATGGACCAGGCTGCTCTCTGCTCCGGCGGCACCAGCACAGATGGTGGCATGATAGAAATCAACTAGTCTATTCCCCCCGGAAAAGGCGTTGACGTTTCGAGCACAGGGGCCCAGGGGAACCGAGAAATGGGGAAGAACCAGGGCCTGCAAGGAAACAAGGGTCTTAAAGGGACACCTCCATCAGAATTTTGCTTTTCACATACTGACAAGCAAAAAAAAAAAAGTAGGCTTGAACAGGTTCAAAGGCAGCAATGAAAATAATAGAAGGACTGGGTGGACTACAATACCCAGAAAGAGGAGCAAGATTACGGTTATTGAGTTTAGAGAGAAGGCGACTTCAGGAGGGACATAATAAATATGTATAAATATATCAGAGGTCAATATAGAAATCTCTCCCAAGATCTATTTATACCCAGGACTGTATATAGAACAAGGGAGTGACCTCTATGTCTAGAGGAAAGAAGAAATCTACATGGACAAAGAAAGGGATTCTTTACTGTAAGAGCAGTGAGACTGTGGAACTCTCTAAAAGAGGAACCTGGCATGGGGAATTCAATAACAGAGTTCAAAAAGGGACTGGATGCATTTCTAGAGCGTAATAATATAACAAGTTCTAGTGACTGGGATTCTGGAGAAGGGTCTGGATACATTTCTAGAAGTAATAATATAACAAGTTATAGTGACCCCGGGATTCTGGAGAAGGGTCTGGATACATTCTAGATGTAATAAATATAACAAGTTAAGTAACCGGGATTCTGGAGAAGGGTCTGGAACATTTCTAGATGTAATAATATAACAAGTTATAGTGACAGGGATTCTGGAGAAGGTCTGGATCATTTCTAGATGTAATAATATAACAAGTTATAGTAACCTGGGATTCTGGAGAAGGGTCTGGATACATTTCTAGATGTAATAATATAACAAGTTATAGTAACCGGGATTCTGGAGAAAGGTCTGGAAACATTTCTAGATGTAATAATATAACAAGTTATAGTGACCGGGATTCTGGAGAAGGGTCTGGATACATTTCTAGATGTATAATATAACAAGTTATAGTAACCGGGATATTCTGGAGAAGGGTCTGGTATACATTTCTAGATGTAATAAAAAATTATAGTTAAAAGGATTCTGGAGAAGGTCTGGATACATTTCTAGATGTAATAATATAACAGGTTATAGTGACCAGGATTCTGGAGAAGGGTCGGATACATTTTAAGATGTAATAATATAACAAGTTCTATGTGACCGGTTTCTGTAGAAGGGTCTGGATACATTTCTAGATGTAATAATATAAACAGGTTATAGTGACCAGGATTCTGGAGAAGGGTCTGGATACATTTCTAGATGTAATAATATAACAAGTTATAGTGACCAGGATTCTGGAGAATGGTCTGGATACATTTCTAGATGTAATAATAGAACAAGTTATAGTGACCGGGATTCTGGAGAAGTGTTGCTGATCCAAGGATCTATTCTGATTGCCAGATTGAAATCAGGAAGGAATTTTTCCCCCAAAATGAGGACAATTGGCTTCTACCTCATGGGGGTTTTCTCTCCCTCTGGATCAACAATATGGCACAATAGGCTGAACCTGATGGATGTTTGTCTTTTTTCATTCTTACAAACTATGTAACAATGTGCAACTATTTATATGAATTTATCTTTTTAAATTGAGTGGTTGCTTTGATATATAATTTTTTTTAGACTTAGCCTACATAACTCTCTCATAACTCTCTTACTAGGGCAGAAAAAAGATTAACCCATTTTCATTTCATGTATTGCTTGTCATTACCTTGTGATCTAGTTTAATCTTATCTTTCACTGTCGAGATAATATTACAGTAATCATTATGTCATTACCTACTATTTGTAATGAGACTAAATAGGAATAAGCAGCACCAACAGTAAAGTGTGGTCAGTCTTTCCCACCATTCAGGAGCTTAGTCACACAGCTAGTCTCTCAGTTGTCTCTCCCACTTCCCCTTGTGAGTTCTGATAGCCGCAGTGAAAGGATCAATTGATGGTTCTTTTCCAGGCCAACAATGGCCTGAGAGGTATGTTCTAAATATGAATAAACACCCTCTCCAGTGTACAAAAACATCCCCCCATTATTCTTTCATATATTGATTGTGGTCTTGACTTATCCCTGTCCAGAGAATAATAGAAAAATAATTATTTCATTGCTTACTATTTGTAGTGCAACTACATAGAGAGGACCAGCAGCTGCAATAAAGTGCTGGTTTTGTAGTTCTTGTATTGCTTTTGTCATTGCCCTCTGATCTAGTATATCCGTATCCATCCAACAGCTTATTCTGTCATTACCTACTATTTGTAATGTGACTACATAGAGAGGAGCAGCAGCTGCAATAATGTGATATTTCTTTCTGATGATCTTGTAGTCTATGTATTGCTTTTGTCATTGCCCTGTGGTCTAGTCTATTCGTATCCATCCAATAGCCTATTCTGTCATTATCTACTATTTGTAATGCGACTACATAGAGAGGAGCAGCAGCTGCAGTTATGTGAGATTATGCTTTTCTAATGATCTTTTAGTTCATGTATTGCTTTTGTCATTTCCCTGTGGTCTAGTATAGTCATATCCATCCAATAGCCTATTCTGTCATTATCTACTATTTGTAATGTGACTAGATAGAGAGGAGCAGAAGCTGCAATAATGTGAGATTATTCCTTTCTGATGATCTTGTAGTTCAAGTATTGCTTTTGTCATTGCCCTGTGCTCTAGCCTATTCGTATCCATCCAATAGCCTATTCTGTTATTACCTACTATTTGTAATGTGACTACATAGAGATAAGCAGTATCTACAGTTAAGTGAGATTATTGCTCTCTGCTGATTAGTCAGGAGTTTTATCTCTTTACTATCATAGTTAGAGAAGGGCAAGATTTCATTTTTTTATTGCATAGGACTGACAAAAATAAAAAAAATGGAAAAAAAACCTGCCAAAAATTAAAATAATAATAACAAAAAATTCAGAATTTGGGTTCCAATAAACATTCTCCTTTCTTGTGGATTTGTTCCCTTAAAGACAGGAAGCCGAGACTGAGGGTAATGAGACAACAGCAGCGAAGGGAGGAAAAGAAGAGAAACAACAAGGAAATATATAAATAAAGCGGGAACCTTGTGGCGGTGAAATCAGTGGGAGCGAGAGCGCGAGGAGATTTTACAAAAAAATAAAATAACTGCATCAAATTACAGCTGTCAAACCTCTCCGAGTGGAAGTGTCAAATCCAGCTCATTACACGGACGGCAGGTTCCTCTCCGCTCACGATTGCAAGGTTCCTAGAAAAGCCTTTATATTTTGCCAATTGAGCGAGATTTCCTTGCTTAACCTCCCGAGTGCTGCGGAGAGGAAGCCGCCATCGCCGGCCGGGGTCGGTGCCGCTGCCGGGAGGGAGCAGGGGGTTAATGCGCACAGATTAGAAAAGAAAAAAGTGGAGCAAGTGACTGCGGGAGGAGGGGCTGGACCCCAGCCGGCGACGTCTGTCCGTGCGGATAAAAATACCTGGAATGTTTTATTTTTAATCTATGCATGAATTCAATGATTGGGAAAGATGATGAAGAGTTCGGGTCTGTCCGTCGGTAGGAACACAGCCAGCCCCCACCATAAAAACAGGCAGGAAGGAGGAAGCAAGGATCCGGGAGGACGAGGCCATAGAGACAGGAAGATAAAAATAGGAAGGGGGAGCATGTGGGCTGGACGGTGGAGGCTGCTGTGCAATGGAGGCACCGTCCTAAAACACAACAGGGGAGGAAGGGAGGGAGGGAAGGAAGGGAGGAAGGAAGGAAGGAGGGAGGAAGGAAGGAGGAAGGAAGGAAGAAGGGAGGAAGGAAAGAAGGAGGAAGGAAGGAAGGAGGGAGGAAGGAAGAAGGGAGGAAGGAAAGAAGAAGGGAGGAAGAAAAGAAGGAGGGAGGAAGGAAGGAAATACAACAGGGGAGAAAGGAAGAAAGGAAATACAACAGGGGAGAAAGGAAGGAAGGAAAGAAAGGAACAAAGGGAGGGAGGGAAAGGAGGAAAGGAAGGGAGGGAAGAAGTAAGGAAATACAACAGGGAAGGAAGGAAGGAAGAAAGGAAGGAAAGGGAAGGAAGAAAAGAAGGAAGGGAAGGAAAGAAAGAAAGAAGGAAGGAAGGGAGGGAAGGAAAGAAAGAAGGGAGGGAGGAAGGAAGGAAGGAAATACAACAGGGAAGAAAGGAAGGAAGGAAATACAACAGGGGAGAAAGGAAGGAAAGAAAGAAAGAAAGAAAGAAAGGAAGGAAAGGAAGGAAGAAAGGGAGGGAGAGAAGGGAGGAAAGGAAGGGAAGCAAGGGAGGGAAGGAAATACAACAGGGAAGGCAGGAAGGAAAGCGAAGGAAGGAAAGAAGGAAGGAACGAATGGAGGGAGGAAGGAAGGAAGATTTCAATTTTTGGGTGAAGATAGGAAGAGAGGATCATGTGGTCTGGATGGTGGATGCTGCTGTGCAATGGGGGTACATTCCCAAAACACAACATAAGTAATAAGAGTATGACCAAAACCCTTGAACTCACATAGATTTCTGGCATGTTCCAATAAAAGCACCATTTCCTGTCTACTACTAAATCTACCCATCTCCTTAGGGTTCCCTGAGGTAATGGGGTGCGGGCGGTCAGGTTGGGGTCTTTCTCTCCATCCTTGTTATAAAAGGAGACAGACAGGAAGGAGGAAGCATTGTTGAATGAGACATCCAGGAGTAGAAAGCTATAGAAATCAATGGGTGAAGATAGAAAGTGGGGATCACGTGGTCCAGACCCTGGAGGCTGCTGTGCAGTGGGGACACCTCCCCAAAACACAACAGAGGGGATTGGAGAAAGAACCATCAACTAACAAAGATTTATGACGCTCCAATGTAAGCTCCAACTGCCCAACTACTAAATCTTTCCATCTCCTAAGGGTTCCCTGAGCTAATGGGGTGGGAGCAGTCACTGCTATATGGATCCATCCTATCAGGGTTCCCCAGTTAATGTGGTGGAGGCAGCGGCTCTGGGATCTCTCTATGTTATCCAGAGCATCAGAGGTGAGAGCGGTCAGTATATCTACGCATTGCACAGACGACCGGCCATGGAATGCGCTATATGCGTCCACCGACACCTGATAAAAGTAGGACGACCTTGTGTTTTCAGTTCTTTTCTGCATTTTTTCAGTTCTTTCAATGTAGGCAGAAATGCAAACAGATGTCTTGACGCTGGTTACCATGGCGACATGCGTGGATATGTACATGGCTATACTGTCTATGCTTTCTTTATATATAGCTTAAGAATCGACCCTGGAGGTGTTCATGTCATCCAAAATGAAAACCTCCATTCTTTATACTGCTGGCAGCATTCGGGGAAGTGCGCAGAATGGATCAAACAGAAATGTAGAAGATTGGCGGCAGGAGAAGCCTCCACCGCCGTCCACAGCCCCTCTATTATCTGCTTTTTATTGGGGTCTTCGGATAGATACGTGTTTATCCCGAGCAGGTAACACTCACTTCCGGTGGGTTTTGCCAACCACATCGGCTGGGTAATTGTTCCAAGTATCTGCTACTCTTTCATTGATGTAATATTGCCTGACATTGCTTCTGAACTGCCCCCATTGAATCTCAGACTGTGCCCTTTGTTCTTGTGTTTGTTCATCAGGTGTACCTTACCTACCAAACCGTATCACTTGTAACTTACGTACAGGTGTACCTTACCTACCGTACCTTCACTTTTGTAGCTTACCTACAAGTGTACCTTACTTACCAAACTGTCTCCTTTGTAACTTACCTACAAGTGTACCTTACTTACCAAACCATCTCCTTTGTGACTTTTCTACAGGTGTACCTTACCTACCAAACCGTCTCACTTGTAACTTACCTACAGGTGTACCTTACCTACCAAACCGTCTCACTTGTAACTTACCTACAGGTGTACCTTACCTACCAAACCGTCTCACTTGTAACTTACCTACAGGTGTACCTTACCTACCAAACCATCTCACTTGTAACTTACCTATAGGTGTACCTTACCTACCGAACCTTCTCTTACATCACTTGCCGACAGGTGTACCTTACCTACCAAACCTTCTCACTTGTAACTTACCTATAGGTGTACCTGACCTACCAAATCTTCTCTTTTGTAGCTTACCTACAAGTGTACCTTACTTACCAAACTGTCTCCTTTGTAACTTACCTACAAGTGTACCTTACTTACCAAACCATCTCCTTTGTGACTTTTCTACAGGTGTACCTTACCTACCAAACCGTCTCACTTGTAACTTACCTACAGTGTACCTTACCTACCAACCTCTCTTGTACATCCTTCCGACAGGTGTACCTTACCTACCAAACCTTCTCACTTGTAACTTACCTATAGGTGTACCTGACCTACCAAATCTTCTCTTTTGTAGCTTACCTACAAGTGTACCTTACTTACCAAACTGTCTCCTTTGTAACTTACCTACAAGTGTACCTTACTTACCAAACCTTCTCTTTGTGAATTTTCTACAAGTGTACCTTACCTACCAAACCGTCTCACTTGTAACTTACCTACAGGTGTACCTTACCTACCAAACCTTCTCTTTTGTAACTTACCTACAGGTGTACCTTACCTACCACACCTTCTCCTATGTCACTTACCTAAGGACATACAAACTAAGCATTCTGTTAGATCACTTACCTACAGGCAAACCTTACATACCAAAACTTTTCCTATATCACTTAACTACAGGTGTACCTCACCTATTGAACCTTCTCCTATGTCACTTACCTTACCTATCAAACCTTCTCCTACACCATCTTACCAACCAAGCCTTGCCCTGCATTACTTGCATATATACATACCTTATACCTTACCTTCCAAATCTCCTAGATCACTTACCTACAGGAGTACCTTACTTACCAAACCTGCTCCTTTGTCACTTCCAAACATGCTATAAAGCACCTCCTATAACCGGTCTCTATACACAATGGATACTATTACCGCTTATTTGCAGTGCTTTATCTATCAGTTCTTGATGTGGAACGGCGTCAAGCACTTTCCTGAGATCCAGATAGGCGATATCCATGGCAGCAGCTTCATCCCATATTTCTGTGGCACGGTCTAGGCAATCGTGGAGATCAGCGCGCCGTCATCTGCCCTGAGAAAAAAATGCTTAAATTACAATCTGACTTTTTTTTGTACATTTTCTTGACCAGACGACTTATATAACACACAGTTAAGAATCCCTCTTAAACGGAATAAATTGCCTTTTATTTATTTATTTATTTATTTTTTTACTAATTAAACCCAGATACTATTCTTTTCTTCCTCACCATTGTTATTTTCTGACTGTAGATTCTATAATTCTGTTGTCTGTATGTGATTATGGGGGCGGCCATCTTGCCTGAGCTGCTTCTAGCAGCATTTAGGGAGATGCTTTACAGCAGCTTCATGGACATAGGAGCCTGTGAACAGCACCAGACCCACTGAGGAGAGTGTTGTGGGCATGCTTTGTGAAATGGGAAGAAGTCAGTGTGCAGGGAGGGGGAGCTGTGACATCTCCTATAGTGACTGGTGGATCCTGTGTTATCTATATATAGGTGTTACCTGTTAGTGTAATCCTGCCTGTGATGAGGAGACTACAGGGAAGTGATCTCTACAAAAACAGGAGGTTTTCAGTCTAAAGTAAATGGGGGATCCTGTTGTTATCTATATATAGGGGGTTACCTGTTAGGGGTAACCTGCCTGTGATGGGGGGACTGAAAGGGAAAGTGATCCCCCAAACAGGAGGGTCATTCTATAGTAAATTGGGTTGGTTCCGTTGGTTAATCAATATTTAGGTGTTAGGGTAAAGTGTAATCCTCCTGTGATGAGGAATACAGGGAAGTGTTTTTCAAAAAAAGGGAAAGGGGCCCAGTCTATAGTAAATTGTGGTTTCCTGTGTTATCTATTTATGGGTTTTTACCTTTTCAGTGAAAAACCCGCCTTTTAAAGGGGAGACTGCTTGGAAGGGGGAATCTCAAACAAAACCAGGGGTTCAGTCAAAAAGTAAAAGGAGGTTTCCTGTTTTATCTATATTTTGGGTGTTCCCCTGTCAGTGAAATTTCCTCCCTGTAAAGAGGAGACTGCGGGGAAGTGATCTAACAAAAAAACAGGGGGGTGCAGTCTTTTAGTAAAGGGTGGACCTGTTTTATCTATATATAGGGGTTACCGGGCCAGTTTTAATTTCCTGCCTGTGATGAGGAGACTGCGGGAAGTGATCTCTACAAAACCAGGAGGTGCCCAGTTTTTAGTAAATGGTGGACCCTTGTTTTATCTATTATATTTACCTTTCTAAACCCTTTTTATCCTATCTATCCAATTTATCTATATCTTTCCTTTTTATTTATTTTAAAAATTTTTAACTAAAAATTTTAAAAAGGGAAAAAAAAAAGAAAATTTTTTAGGAAAAAAGCAAAGGAAGGGGGTTTTTAAGAAGGGGGAAGAAAAATGGGGATTAAAAGAAAGGGAAAAAAGGTTTTGGTAAGAAAGGAAAGGCCGGAAAAATTTAAAAAAAAAAAAGGGGAAGAAAGGCATAAAAAAGGTGAAAAAATGGGGAAGAAGGGGAAGAAAGAAAAAGAAAGGGGGGAAAAAAAAGGAGGGGGGGGAAGAAAGGGAAAAGAATAAAAGAGGGAGTAAAAAAGAGGTTTAGAAAAAAGAGGTATGGGGAACCCCCCCCCTCTCCCCCCCCCCCCCCCCCCCCCCCCCCCCCCCCGGCCCCCCCCCCCCCCCTCCCACCCCCCCCCCCCCCCCCCCCCCTCCCCGCCCCCCCCCCCCGGCCGCCCGCGGGGGCCCGGGCGGGGGGGGGGGCGGGGGGGGGGGGCGGGGGGGGGGGGGGGGGGGGGGGGGGGGGGGGGCCCAGGGCCCGTTTTAACCTTGCTCAGCCCCTCCAAAAAAAAGGAAAAAGCAAAGTGTTTTTCCCTCTATAAAAGGGAAAACAAAGTGTTCACTCAAATTTTTTTAAAAGGGGGAAACAGAAAAAGTTGTTTTGCCTTCTGGGGGCCCAATAAACATGTAACCCTTTTTAATAAAAGGGGGCCCCAGCAGATTTTGCCCCCCTCATAAAGGGGGATAATTGCATTTTTCCCCCGTATCCTCCTAAATGGGGCCCAAAGATTTTTCCCCCCCTTCCATTACTGGGGCCCAGTAAAAATTTTGCTCTAAAACAGGGGCCCCCGATCAAAGCATGCCCCCAGTCCTCCTGCTCTATAACAAAGGGGGCCCAGATCAGATACAGGGGCCCCAGCTCCTCCGCCCTATAACATGGGGCCTCAAGAAAAAAAGCAAGTCCTCGCTCCTCCCCCTCTATTTAAAAGGGGGGCCCCAGATTTAGATAGCATGTCCTCAGTCCTCCCGACTTAAAATGGGGAAAAATTTAG
This sequence comes from Phyllomedusa bahiana, assembly GCA_025379985.1. NCBI lineage: Eukaryota > Metazoa > Chordata > Amphibia > Anura > Hylidae > Phyllomedusa > Phyllomedusa bahiana. Next base: position 11,911 of record JAODAL010057142.1, read on the forward strand.
TAGCATTTTCCTCAGGCTCCCACCCCGCTCTAAAAAAATGGGGCCAAAATCAGATAACCCTTTTCCCAGCTCCCCCCTGCTCTTTATAACTGGGGCCCCCAAACAAAATACTGTCCCAGTCCTCCTGCTCTATAACATGGGGGGCCCCAGATCAGATTGCCTGTCCTCAGGTTTCCCCCCTGGGTCTTAACATGGGGCCCCCAATCAGAACATGTCCTTCAGCTCCCCCTGCTCTAAAACAAAGGGGCCACAGATCAGATAAAATTCCTCAGCTCCCCCCTGCTCTATAATGGGGGCCCGAGGATTTGAAAACTGTCCCCCGACTCCCCTGCTCTATAACATGGGGGCCCCAGACCGATAGCTTTTTTTCCTCAGCTCCCCTGCTCTATAACATGGGGCCCCTTACAGAAAGCTTTCCTCGTTCCCCCTGCTCATAAAATTGGGGCCCAAAAACAGATAGCAGGGCCTCAGCTCCTTTCCGTTTTATAACATGGGGGACAGAACATAGTTTTTTTAGCTCCCCTGCTCTATAACATGGGGCCCCAGATAGATAGCATGTTTTCAGCTCCCCCTGCTCCATAACATGGGGCCCGAACAATAGCATTTCCTCAGCCCCTCCTGCTCTTAAAAAAAGGGGCCCCCAAGGTCAGATAGCATGTCCCCCAGCTCCCCTGCTCAAAAAAAATTTGGGGCCCAGATCAGATAGCATGTCCTCAGCTTCCCCCGCTCTATAAAAATGGGCCCCGATTTAATAGCATGGGGCCCCAGCTCCCCCTCTTTTATAAACCCTTTGGGGGCCCCCGATCAGAAAAGCAATTTCCCCAGCCCCCTCCTGCTTTTAACATGGGGCCCCAGTTTAATAAAGGGGTCCCCACTTCCTGCTCTATAACATGGGCCCCCAGATCAGATAGCATGTCCTCAAACTTCCCCCTGCCCCTATAACATGGGCCCCAGATCAATAGATTCCTCAGCTCCTCCTGCTCTTAACATGGGCCCCGATCAGATAGCAAAGCCTCAAACCCCCTTTCTCTATAAATGGGGGCCCCAGATCAGATAGCATGTCCTCACTCCTCCCGCCTAAACCAAAGGGGCCCCAAAAATCAGAAGCATGGCCCCCACTCCTCCTGCTCTAAAAACATTTGGGGGCCCCGATCAGATAACATGCCTCAGCTCCCCTGCTCTATAAACTTGGGGCCCCAGACAGATCAAAGTCCCAGCTCCCTCCTGCTTTTAACAGGGGCCCCCAGATCAGATAACATGTCCTCCCGCCTCCCGTTTTATAAACAAAGGTTACCCCCGCCAAAATCAATAACCCCCCTGTCCTCCGCTCCTCCCGCTCTAAACATTGGGGGGCCCCAGATCGATACAAAAGTCCTAGCTCCCCCCTGTCATAACATGGGGACAGAACCCGGTAGAAATTTCCCCATCTCCTCCTGCTCTATAAACATGGGGCCCCCAGATCAGATTCTTTTCCCCGCTCCTCCGTCATAAATGGGGCCCCCAGATCAGATAGCAGGTTTCCCCCAGCTCCTCCCCCCTATAACATGGGGGCCCCCAAAACAATAGCAAAGTTTCCGCTCCTCCTGCTCTTAAATGGGGCCCAGATCCCAAAAGCATGTCCCCCAGCTCCCCCTGCCCCTTAACTGGGGCCACAGAAACGATTTGATGTTTTAAACTCCTCCTGCTCTTTTAAAAATGGGGGGGATCAGATAGCATTCCCCCGCTCCCCCTGCTCTTTAACATGGGCAAAAGATCAAAAAGCGGGCCCCGCCCTCCTTTCTATAACAAGGGGCCCAAAAACAGATAGCTTTTCCCTTTGCTCCTCCCGCTCTTAACATTTGGGGCCCCCCCTCAATAGGGAAAGTCCCCAGCTCCCTTTTCTCTATAACATGGGGGGCCCCAGATCAGATAGAATTCCCCCAGCTCCTTTCCCGCTTTTAAACAAGGGGCCCCAGATCAGATAGCATGTCCTAGCTCCCTCCCGCTCTATAAAAATGGGGCCAAAAATCAGATAGCATGTTTTCCCCAGCTCCCCCTTTCCTATAACATGGGGCCCCCCAGACCCGTTTGCAAGTCCCCAGCTCCTCCTGCTCTATAACTGGGGCCCCAGATCGGGTAGCATTTTCCTCAGCCCCCCGCTCCCAAAAAATGGGGCCCAGATCAGAAAGCATGTCCTCAGCTCCTCCTGCTCTATAACCCGGGGCCCCAGTCGATAGATGTTTCCCCAGCTCTCCCGCTTTATAAAAATGGGGCCCAGGGGTCAAAACTGTCCCCCAGCCCTCCTTTTCCTTTTAAAACATGGGGCCACCCGATCAGATAGCGTGTCCTCAGCTCCTCCGCTCTATAACAAAGGGGCCCCCAGATCGATAGGGAAATTTTCCCCAGCTCCCCCCTTCTCCTAAAAACCCCCCAAATGGGGCCACAAAATCAGATAGCCTGTCCTAGTCCTCCTGGGTCTATAACATGGGGCCACAGATCAGATAGCATGTCCTCAGATCCTCCTGCCCTATAATATGGCAGGATTCCTTTATCTGTAGCATTAGATCAGCCACCGGTAGAAGAAAATCTACTGCAGCTCTTTCCCCCTCTTTAAATCCTTAAAATTTAAAAAATTTCTTTTGCGCCGGACCTAAGGCCTCGTTTTATCTGGGGCTGATGAGCCCATTTAACCACCTTGGCGCAGATAATGTCCCCAGATAATCTTTAAGATACATCACTATTCATGTGTCACATAATACCTGCCGATCTGGAGAGGGAATTTTAACCGTCTGAATAGAAGATCTGGAAAATCGGTTTTCAAATTAAGGTCAGGTTGGAAAAAATCAGACGGAGCTGCGGGGGTAACGGTCCCCTTTCTTAACCCCCTTCATTCCAAAACGATTTTTCCCTTTGCTCCTATTTTGCAACTGAAACTTGTACGGTCTTCCATTTTTTTTTTTTTAAAAAAAGTCAAGAAACCGGCCCGAAGCAGGATAGCGGCAGAGGGGGGGGGGGGAGAGAGAGAGAGAGGCGGGGAGAAAAGAGAGAGAGCGGGGGGGGGCTTAAACATAGGAGGCAGAGCAAGACTTGCAGATGAATAAGAGAGGGAGCTGTTTCTATTTTTTAAATGAAAAAACCCAAAAACATTGAATGGGAGAGACGGCGGCCAAAAGAGCGCAGCCCGACCAAATTTTACTTCGGCCCGAGACACTTGCTGCATTCTGCATGCAGACAGCGGACTCGTCCCCACTCAGGAGGCCGCTCGGATTGACTCAATCGAGGGCGCAGGAAGCGGGGGTTTAGCCCAGGAAGCCGCCATGCCTCCGCTTTTGGGGCGATCCCCTCCCCCTGGCCGCCCCTTTAAATTTTTAAAAATCCTAGGAAAGGGGCCAATTTACCCGTGGCTCACCTTTTGGGAAAAATTTCTGAAAGGGACATGTACATGAATACCAAATCATTGCTTAGAGCCCCCCGAAATTTTCCAAAAAATGAATGAAAAGGGTGATGCGGCGCCCGTCCACGGGCGCTGCGCCGGATAAAAGGGGTGTGATAAATGGCATTTGGCTCGGAGCGGACGGCCGCGCATCCCTCATGCGGGGCACCCCCGTCGTTTCTATCCCAAAAACCATTTGGGTCACGGCCCCGCGGGAGCTGTGACCGGGGCCTCCCCTAGGCAGTCTTATAACAGGGGTTTTGGGGGATGACGAGGCGTCTCTCCTTCCCCCACTCGGCTGGGAAAAGAATCCCCGGGTACTCGGTGGTGCTCGTGCTGACTCAAGGGGCTTGTTGGGTTTTTTATTAATTGGGTTTACTTTGGGCTACAATGTATTTGTAAACTATATTGATGGAATGTGTTTTATACATATATTTAGAATATTGTACGTATGGCAGTAAGTGATGACGTCCTTCCCTTACTACTCATTCACCAGGCCCCCCAAATGCCCTCACTTAAATAAACTTCAGATTTATATAATCTTACATGGGGAAAATGGGGGTTTTATTTCCAACACTGGGGGCCCCATTTGTGGATGCTCATCACTAAGAAGCGTTTAGAATTTATCCTTATATAATACATTTAGAAGCGTTTTGAAAGTCCCCTTATACTACATAACTATAGGTTCAGAAAGCATTTCTTTCACTCATACACTATGAAGTTCAGAAGTCACCCCTACTACACATACACTAAAAGGTTAAGAAAAGCCCCCTATACTACTAACTTAGAAGGTTTGAATGGAACCCTCCCCCCACTCCTTTAAAAGTTCAGAAACCCCCCCCCTACACATACATTAGAACATTCAGAAAGTCAACCCCTTTTCTACTAATACACTATAAAAGGGTTTTTAGGTCACCCTACCATACCTATAAAATAGAATGTCAACCAATTTTCTACATAACTAGAAGTGTTCAGAATGCACCCTTTTCCTACATACACATTAAATTTTTAGAATGTCACCCTACTACTCAACACTATAGAAGTGTTCAAAAGTACCCCTTTACTAAAAAACCTATAGAAAGGTTTTAGAATGGAAAAATACTGCTACTACACTAAAGAAGATCAGAATGCACCCCTTCTCTAAATTCCCAAGAATGTTCAGAATGTATCCCTTACAATACATACACTAAAAAAGGTTCGAAAGTCACCCTTACAATAATACACTGAGAAGAGTTTGAATGTCACCCTTTACTCTACATACCTTAGAAGGTTCAGTGTCACCCTTTTCTTTAAAAACCTGTAAGTGTTCAGATGTAAACCCTTACTACCACTTTTTCTAAAAAGGCTTTCAAAGTCATATTTTCCCAGTAATACCTTAGAATGTTTAAATATACCCCTTTCTACTACATACCTATAAAAGTTTGGAATGTTTTCCTTTATTTTTTCATAAAAATAGAAGCGCTGGCGGTTGACTAGTGGGTCTTGCTGTACAGTTAGCTGCCTCCCCTCTCTGAAAAATTTTCCGCTCCCTTTTATGTAACTTGTATTCGGGAACGCGGGTGCTACAGCATAAAAACCCAAAAGGGCCTATGTTAGAGACAATTTATTGAGAAAAAAATACTTTCTGCACATACTCTTGGGTGGGGGGATTTTACTGGTAAGTTTGGGGGGTTAACTGTCAAAAAGGGTGTGGCACAATTTGCTTCGGGACCAAAAATGATCAAAATTCGGTGTAGTAAGTAAACCAAAGAAAAAAACTGGTGTAAAAACTTAGACAAGTCTAAAGCTGTGCTGAGTTATCAATCACCCCGAGCCACTGCCGTATATTTAGCTGGCCTGTGTAAGGTTAAACTATCTAACTTTTAAATGAGGGCCAATGAGTATTTCCATTCACTGCCAGCAAGCAGAGGTCTGATATCTGAAAAAATCTTTACTAAAAAATAAACCTTATTCCATAAGAACTTTAACTTCACCCGGAATAGAACAGATAATGCAACATAGAAGGAAAAAAAATGTAAACTGTATTCAAATTAGGGAGTGCAAGAAGATACAAAATGTTACAAAGTGAACATGTATTTTTAAATATTTAGAGAGTGCCCCCCCCCCCCCCCCCGCCCCCCCCCAGTCTCGGTCTCTGTACTGCAGCTTCCCCAGCGGCCCCGAATGCTCATTGTTCCCAGATCGCAGTCCTCCGGTCATAATATTACGGTAGGTAATAAAGTAAAAGCCTTTAGAGGAAACAATATTATATGAAATTTGTTTACGGCAACGAGCGACGAAGCATCTGGAGAGAGATGATGAGACGTTCTCAGAATAGGCTGTTCTGTGACCCCTGTGCTAATTCGGGAGCAAGGAGAGTTGTTTGCAATTAAGCAACATATGAAACATTCACAGATCTGGAACACTCGGGGTGGCCTTTGATCACTGAGCCATCTTTCCGCCCACTTGCACAGGTACCCTGAGTTCATGACGATATCGGCTGAGACAAAAAGTATCCGGCCCCGTTGGAGGCGTCTTGTGCTTCTCTTACCACAGTCATTAGGTATCTCTCTCTATAAAGCAACACAAGAGACTAGCAACCCAAAAAAGGTTAAAGGGCACTCGCACCACATTGATTAGCTTAAAACAAGGAAGCAAAGGTAAAAAAAAAAGATTATTACTGAAAACATTGCTCTTCTGATTTTGCTTTATTTCAGAGTTAGAGCAGTTCTTATCTCCTGCTTGCACACACAAGATTCCCGAGGTTACTGACCTTGGCCAGCTGGTGATATTAAAGGGGTATTCTCACCACACTGATTAGCTGTAAGCATGGAGGCAAAGGTAGATAAAAACTATTACCAAATACATTACTGTTTCAATTTTGCTTCTGTTTAGAGTTAGAGCAAATCTTAACGCCTGCTTGAGCAGATAAGATTTCATTGTGTAATGACCTTGGACAGTTGGTGACATTAAAGGGGTATTTTCACCACATTGATTAACTTTAAACATGGGGGCAAAGGTGAATAAAGACTATTACCAAATATATAACTGATCTGATTTTGCTTCTTTTCAGAGTTAGAGCAGTTCTTATCTTCTGCTTGTGCACACAAGGTTCTCGAGGTTAATGACCTTGGCCAGCTGGTGACATTAAAGGGGAACCCCCACCACATTGATTAGCTTTAAACATGTAACCAAAGGGAATAAAGACTATTACCAAATATATTATTGTTTAAATTTTGCTTCATTTTATTGTTAGAGCAAATCTTACCTCCTGCTTGTGCACATAAGCTTCCATAGGTTAATGACCTTGGCCTGTTGGTGACATTAAAGGGGCATTCTCACCACAGTGATTAGCTTTAAACATATAGGCAAAGATGAGTAAAGGCTATTATCAAATACATTGCTGTTCTGATTCCCTTCAGAGTTAGAGCAGTTCTTATGTCCTGCTTGTGCACACAAGCTTCCAAAGGTTACTGACCACCTCTTTCTGCTTTCATTGCTCCAGCTGCACTGGTCAACGATGGTGATGTATCTTATCAGCAGCACAAAAGCTTGTTTATGTCATGGACAAACTTTAACCCTTTAGCGTACTATAGACTTCTACAGGAGTCTGAAGCTGTAGAACCGCCCACAGCCTGAACAGGAAGTGGGAGTCCGAAGCTGTAGAACCACCTTCAGCCTGAAAAGGAAGTGTGAGCCTGAAGCTGTAGAACCACCCACAGCCTGAACAGGAAGTGGGAGCCTGAAGCTATAGAATCGCCCACAGCCTGAACAGAAAGTGGGAGCCTGAAGCTGTAGAGCCACCCAAAGCCTGAGTAGGAAGTGTGGGTCTGAAGCTATAGAACCAATCACAGCCTGAACAGGAACTTGGAGCTTAAAGCTGTAGAACCCCTCACAGCCTGAATAGGAAGTGGGAGCCTGAAGCTGGAGAACCACCCACAGCCTGAACAGGAGGTGGGAGCCTACAGCTGTAGTTCGCTTAAAATATTAATACAGTATATGATACTACCTGTCGCCAATAGTGGTGTTTGCAGAAGAGATCAATAGCCTATGACGATTTCCCATGTCAAAAGCGGCAGCCTGCTGAGGCTCTCAGGATTCAGACCTGTGGTTGGGATCTGCACAGAGGCTTTTATAATAAAGGAGCTGTCTGTCATGACCTAAAAAGCCCGCGTGATGCATTGGGTGCATCATGGAAAATTTCCTGCACTGATTCATTGCACTAAAACTTCAGTCACATAAGTAGAACTGGGTCACCATGGGTCCTTATCCTCTGAATGTAAAAAAAGAATATTTCCTCAAAGGCCATGGACACCTCTGACATAGAAAACATGAAGATCATTCATTTATTCATTCATTCATTTATTCATTTTCAGACCCCCTTATATCCAGTTTGCAGCTTGTGCCTAGTCCCAGATTTGGGGTATCCTCCCAGTAATACATGCTGGATGTGAACTTTGTCCATTCAATATTCATAGTGGGTTCTCTGCTTTCTCTTTACACTTGTACACAGCCACTTGCAAACTGCCTTGTGTGTCCTTTCCTGCCTATCTATACCCTATGTGAGCTGCCCTCCTTGGATGCTCTCCTTCCTCTCCATGCTGAGCCCTTACCTCTCCCTGATGCAATTTCTGGAGAGCGCAGAAGCAGGAGCCGTTCACACAGGTTTGTTCAGCAGCACAAATCCTACACCAGCAAAATGGTAGAAACTATTTAGAAAGTTGCTTCACTTAACATTTAGGAATAACAGTAACCATAGAAAATTCAGAGTAAATGTGTCCATATCCTTTGATTTGTCACATAGAACCAGAAAACCAGGATCGTTAGCAGTAATTTCAGGACCTCATACAGCCAAAGCATTTCCCCCCAGCCGATTATTGGTTCATATCTTGCATCACATCAGCGAACCCCTTTTTTTTTTTTTTTTTAAAACAATTAAAAAAATCAATGTGCCAGGCAGGAGTACTGCCACTACTGTTCTGATGGCGCCCCCTACAGACGGCCCCTCACCAGACTGATTGGCTTCAAACATGAATCCAAAGGATAATAAAGACTATAACCATATACATTGCTGTTCTGATTTTGCTTCATTTCAGAGTTATAGCAGTTCTTATCTCTTGCTTGTGTACACCAGCTTCCATATGTTGCTGACAACCTCTCTCTGCTCTAGCAGTGGTCGGGATGGTAATGTTACTTCCTGCTGTGTCTTATCAGCAGCACAAAGGATTATTTAGTTTGTTACTGACAAGCTTCAAACCTTTAGAGCTCTTCCCTGCTGTCATAACTCCTCCATCACCAATATCCCTCTATTAGGCTAATATAGGAATAGCAGAGCTGAAATGTCAGTCACTGCTGTAGAACCGCTCACAGCCGGAACAAGAAGTGGGAGCCTGAAGCTGTAGAAAAGTCCACAGCTTGAACAGCAAGTGAAAGCCTGAAGCTGTAGAACTACCCACAACCTGAACAGGAACTGGGAGCCTAAAGCTGTAGACCCACCCACAGCCTGAACAAGAAGAGGGATCCTGAAGCTATAGACCCACCCCCATCCAAAACAAGAAGAGGTAGCCTGAGGCTTTAAAACCACCCACTTTCTGACCAGGAAGTGAGAGCCTGAAGCTGTAGAACCTCCCACAGCCTGAACAGGAAGTGAGAGTCTAAAGCTGTAGAAATACCCACAGCCTGAACACGAAGTGGGAGCCTGAAGCTGTAGAACCACCCACAGCCTGAACAAGAGCCTTAAACTGTAGAACCACCCACAGCCTGAACAGCAAGTGGAAACTTGGAGCTATAAAACCACCCACAGCCTGAACAGGAAGTGGGAGCCAATAGTTGTGAGCTGTGGCTCTGTGTAACAGCATGGTGAGAATAACTCCAAAGTATTATGCAACATAAAAAGCAGAATATTTATAAAAGAGGTGTAGTGTTCACCTGTCCAAACTCTGAGCTCTAACCCATGAAAGTTAATCTGAAGTAGCAGTTGTGGCAGAGTCTCCGAGAGCAGAGCACTGAATAATTGCTTGCCTCTTTGGCATGGCTTCAGTTTAGATCCAATCTATTTGATGTATTTCCTTCTCCAGACGCCAGAGGAAGCGGGCATGGATTGCAAGCTCCTCCATGAAGAGATTCATTAGCAGAGGGGTTCTTAAAATAAGAAGGGTAAAGATTGATACGGCACGTCCGAATACGAAGGTAAGAACGTGTGAAGAAAAATACATCTACTTAATCCGCTGAAGGGCTCCCTTATGCGCGTTCCTTAAAAGCCGTATAGACGCGGTGATTCAGCCTTGGTTCCATAGCAACCTTGGCCGCTCTGCTCACTGATTCAAACGCATCCCCAAATCAATCAATACGTTTAATAGCACTTCTGCAACAATGGCAGCTGCCGCCAGAATTCATCTTCATTTTGTCTCTGCAGCCGAGTTACCAGCTGCAAAAAAAAAAAAAGGCGCAGCGGGTCCCCGAACGCTCCGTTAAGTTGGAGAAAGGCCTTTTCTTTTTTTTTTCAATTTACCTCACAGTGTTAATCCATGGCGGGGACTCCGAAAACGAAGCGTCTGGCTCGCGTGTGGGCTGCCGCTCAATGAGAAATACAATTTCACGCTCACACAAATAAATACATTGTTAGATTTCTTATGTCTGCACCTACGGTAACAGGAGGTTCTGTAAAATCTGCATTTGTCTCTGAGGATCCTGAGGTGCAACTTCCTATTTCTATTCAGTGTAATACAATTTTTAAACCTTTATGACGGCGCTGAGCGGGGACCATGTGGGGTTGTTATAAAAGGACAGACTCCTGACATTTGCGTTCAATTCGGCAGATGCTTTGGGGGACATGTATGGACCCGGCGCCGACTGGCCAGTTCTACCTCTGTTTTTAACATGCAAACACAATACAATATCAGTAGCACTCTATAGGCACTAAAAACGGTCAAAATTGTTTTTTGGAACAGCATTTCTGCTGCTATGGAACATATGAAAAACCTATATACCTAAAAAACAAAAATCACAGGTGCCACTAATCTCCTAGCAGCTCAGGGGCACAGCAATTGGGAGCCCTTGTGCTCCCACATATGCAAATTTGTTCCTGGGCTGATGGGAGGAGACACTGGTGTTCGAAGAGGGAAACAATAATTATCTATCTCACATTTTATTCTGGGGACGTTACATCGATGACGTCCTCACTTTGAGGCAGGGATCTAAGGAACTCTTTGGGGAGTTTGTAGCAGTACTAAATAACAAATCAAATTGGTCTGCACTTTACTTCTTAGTGTACATTTTTGATAAAAACTGTAAATGCCCACCTACGGCGGAAAGGTGACCCCAATTCAGGTGGGAACCTGCGCTACATGCTACCTCTCTTGGTGTCTGTTCAGATCTCCACACTTCAGGGTTACCTCCGGGAACAGGAGGTTCTGTAAAAACTTATTTGTTGAGGATCCTGAGGTGAAAATTCCTTTTTCAATTCAGTGGGTTCAATTTATAAAACCTTTTTTTGACCCCGGGGCCAAGCGGGGACCCTTGGGTTGTTTTTAAAAGGGGAAAAACCCGCAATTTTCC
>JAODAL010057143.1:0-22857 GCA_025379985.1 Phyllomedusa bahiana
CACACACACATACAGTATCCCCATTTATCACATTTTGTTTTCCAAAGAACCCCCAAGATACGTAAAAAATCTGGAAGTAGGGGGCGTTACTTTTAATATATTTTAAGGCTTTATAAACATTTCCCAACTCCAACATATAAAAATCTATGTGGGTACTCACCAGTGAAGTTTACTGCAGCTTGAATGATGAGGATCATGAAGAGCATTACAGCTCTCCTGAAGGCACCTCTTCATCGCCATCGATCTCCATCGGGCTCTTCATCGGGTGGTGCAGTATCTTCCCCCTGGGCCGTAACTTCTATTTCTGCTAAAGGTGTAACTGATCTCTTTGTCCTAGTGATGAACATAGTTATGGGCAGTTGTTGGTGCAGGGTGCTTTTTCTTCTGAGTGGGAGATTTTTATAAACCGATATGCCACTCTCAATGATATTTACAAAGTGCAATGAACGAAGCATTTGGGGGTCCCATTCTCTAGCAGCCCGCTGGAGTTCTTTGGCCATTCTGACCATGCTTGCCAGAACGATCAAGTGTTAGACCAACCCCCCCCTCCTCTCCAACCTGTTCATCTTGTTCCTCATCCTCTACCTCAGTTGCTGACTTAGTCAACTCCGTCCGGTCTTAGTACAACAACGGTTCAGAGTGGACATCAATCAGGTCATTCACATCTTCAGGAGTCATATCAGTGAAGCCATCTCCTCCCAGTAGTTTTGCCAGCTTCAGGGCCTTAGTTACTGCAGAGTGATGGACTTCAGCAGGAGAGAAACCCTTGTAATCATGGACCCACTTCTGGCCACAAATTTTGTCCAGCGGGCAATTTACTGTTTGACTCTTCTCTCCTTTATGGCCTTCTGAATATTTACAAGACACGATCAATATTGTAGTCACGCCAGTATGCCTTTAGTGTGAAATTTTCATCCGATCCATAGCTTCAACCAGTGTTTGCACGGCATTTTTTCGTGTAGAGCGCTTTAAAAGCCGAAACACGCCTTGGTCCATGGCTGGATGAGCGACGTGGTGTTTGGTGGCAAAAACTCAATCTGGAACCATTATATGACGGGTCAAAAAGCATGGCCTCCAGCATTGACCATGACAAAAGCACTTTGAACTCAAGGTTTTTCTCTGAAAGGGTAACCTAACCTCTGGGATAAAACACTGGTGGAAACAATCAGCCGTGAGGATTTTGTCATCCAGGCCTTAGGTTGTGAAATCCAGTACACAGACAACAAATTTATTTTTGTTTTTTAGGGCCCTTTGGGGTTTTTTTGGACTTATAAAAAAGCCCTGGCTGTATCATGAAGCCCGCAGCATTCCCACACATGATGACAGTTACCCGATCTTTCTGGGCCTTAAATCCAGGGGCTTTGGCTTCGTCCTGCATTATAAAAGTGCGCGATGGCATCCGTTTCCAAAATAAGCCCGTCTCATCCATGTTAAACACTTGTTCAAGCTTATAGCCCCCTTCATCGAAGAAGGATTAGAAGGTGTCATTCACATACTCCTTGGCTCCAGCTTTATCTGCAGAGGCAGCTTCACCAAAGTGTCTCTGAAATTTCTCAACCCAACCCTTGCTGGCACTGAAGGGGGTTTGTCTGGTGGGAGAAGCACTTGATGGTCCTGCTTCTGCACTGTTGTCCTCGTCTTCATCCTCGTCACCATCAGAACATCCGTGCCTGCCTTGAAACTATCCAAAAGTTCTTGGCCTTCGTCCGAATGTTTGGTATCCAGCGAGATAAATTCTTCTTCCTAGTCATTTATCCACAGGGCCAATGCAGATTCCATCCTCACAATGGTCTTATTACGGGGTGTGAACACCCTCTTTTGCAGTCTTGTTAAAGGGCATGTGCTGCCTGTTGACCTAATATTCTTCTCATCTTTTTTTATGTAACGAACAGTAGATTCGTTAATCCCATAATGGCGGCCTACAGCCGCATAGCTTTTGCCTTCCTTTAGCATGTCGAGAAGTTCTACCTTTTCCTTGATGGTAAGCATCTTCCTCTGGCGCTTCGGGTCACTGCCAGAAGCCTTAGAAGGCCTAGAACGGTTGGGTGGCATCACAGGACTCACTTTCTGCACTTCTGCACACTTCTGCAATCAGACGTCGATGCTGAACGTTTGAGCACAACCCACAGACCGATGCTAAAGTCAGGGAGCCGATCAGCGCTCAGGATATTTAACAGTGCGGTGATTGGCTGGTTTCCATACCGCAAAAATCCCGCGATATACCGAAAAATCCGCGATACAGTATAAGATCCAGACAGCTGTATTATCCGCGATGCAGTGAGGCCGCGATAAGTGAACCGCGATATAGCGAGGGCCGACTGTATCTCTATGTGTATAATATATATATATATATATATATATATATATATATATATATACACACATACACATACACACACACTCACTGGCCACTTTATTAGGTACACCATGCTAGTAACGGGTTGGACCCCCTTTTGCCTTCAGAACTGCCTCAATTCTTCGTGGCATAGATTCAACAAGGTGTTGCAACAATGCTCAATTGGTACCAAGGGGCCCAAAGAGTGCCAAGAAAATATTCCCCACACCATGACACCACCACCACCAGCCTGAACCGTTGATACAAGGCAGGATGGATCCATGCTTTCATGTTGTTGCCCGCCAAATTCTGACCCTACCATCCGAATGTCGCAGCAAAAAATCGAGACTCATCAGACTAGGCAACGTTTTTCCAATCTTCTACTGTCCAATTTCGATGAGCTTGGGCAAATTGGAGCCTCAGTTTCCTGTTCTTAGCTGAAAGGAGTGGCACCCGGTGTGGTCTTCTGCTGCTGTAGCCCATCTGCCTCAAAGTTCGCGTACTGTGCGTTCAGAGATGCTTCTTCTGCCTACCTTGGTTGTAACGGGTGGCTATTTGAGTTACTGTTGCCTTTCTATCAGCTCGAACCAGTCTGCCCATTCTCCTTTGACCTCTGGCATCAACAAGGCATTTCCGCCCACAGGACTGCCGCTCACTGGATGTTTTTTCTTTTTCGTACCATTCTCTGTATACCCTAGAGATGGTTATGTGTGAAAATCCCAGGAGATCAGCAGTTTCTGAAATACTCAGACCAGCCCTTCTGGCACCAACAACCATGCCACGTTCAAAGGCACTCAAATCACCTTTCTTCCCCATATTGATGCTCGGTTTGAACTGCAGGAGATTGTCTTGACCATGTCTACATGCCTAAATGCACTGAGTTGCCGCCATGTGATTGGCTGATTAGAAATTAAGTGTTAACGAGCAGTTGGACAGGTGTACCTAATAAAGTGGCCGGTGTATATCTGTGTGTCTATCTGTGTGTGTGTGTGTGTGTGTGTGTGTATATAGATATATATATATATACCGTATATACTCGAGTATAAGCCGACCCGAGTATAAGCCGAGGCACCTACTTTTGCCCCAAAAAACGGGAAAACTTATTGACTCGAGTATAAGCCTAGGGTAGAAAATGCAGCGGCTACTGGTAAATTTTAAAAATAAAAATGGATACCAATAAAATTACATAGGCAGTTTAAAGTCCCCCATAGGCAATTATAGGCGGATATATGGCCCTATATGCAGGTATATGTCCCAAATGGCACGTATATGTCCCCCATAAGCAGATTATAGGCAGGTATATGTCCCCCATAGGCAGGTATATGTCCCCCATAGGCAGGAAATAGGCAGGTATATGTCCCCCATAGGCAGGAAATAGGCAGGTATAGGGCCAGCTGTAGGCAGGTATAGGGCCAGCTGTAGGCAGGTATAGGGCCAGCTGTAGGCAGGTATAGGGCCAGCTGTAGGCAGGTATAGGGCCAGCTGTAGGCAGGTATAGGGCCAGCTGTAGGCAGGTATAGGGCCAGCTGTAGGCAGGTATAGGGCCAGCTTTAGGCATGTATAGGTCCAGCTTTAGGCAGGTTTAGGGCCAGCTGTAGGCAGGTATAGGGCCAGCTGTAGGCAGGTATAGGGCCAGCTGTAGGCAGGTAGAGGGCGTTTAAAAAAATCAAAAACAATCACTTACCTGGCTCCCCGCTGCTCCGTCTCCCTCGCCGCTCCGCCTCCTCGCTGCTCCGGCCTCCCGCGCGATTCCTGCATCTTCTCGGCAGAGGCGGGTGACGTCATCAGGCCTCGCACGCAGCGTGATGACACACGCTGCCTGTGCCGGAAACTGCGGGCAGCCGCGAGTCTGCTTGCGGCCGCCCGGAGACCACTGCGAGGCACGGAGCGCTCGCTCTGTGCCCCGCAGTGGTATCCCTTCATCTATATGCGCTCCGGAGGAGTCGCATATAGGTGAAGGGATCGCGGACAGTGCCTGGACCAGCGCAGCGCCCGGACACTGTGCGCTCACTCGGCCTTCAGTTATATGCGCTCCCTGAGGAGTCGCATATAACTGAAGCGTCCCTGTCGGCACTCGAGCCATCGCTGCGCCTGAGTGCCGACAGTGACTCGAGTATAAGCCGAGGTAGAGTTTTTCAGCTAATTTTTTGGGCTGAAAAACTCGGCTTATACTCGAGTATATACGGTATATATAAAATATAATATGTGTGTGTGTGTGTACAGCCCTCAGTTTCCTTTCTACTCTGCAGAGCTGTTCCTCATACCACAAGTCTTTCAGACTGACTGAGTACAGCTCATTTATGTCAGTCAGCCTAACCAGGAAGTAACTCACTGAGTCTGTCCTACTTCCTGCACGACAGGTTTCTGCTGAGGAAGTAGCCCGGCGGCCATTTTGTTCTTCTGTAATGATTATCCCCTAGACAAAACGAGTGGACTTTTCTAGTTAAAGATATTTAGGAATTGTTTTCATTATAAAATGTAGTTTAAACCGCCTCAAAGAATTGATATGTTAATGCAGAATCAGCGTCCAAATCCGCCATGTGAACATACCCATAGAGTGAGATAAATGTTGGTGGTTTGTAAATTGCACAAGGCTACAGAGATTGAGGGTTAAAAATTTACAGTAACTAAGCTCCACATCCTGGCCACTGCTAGAGGCGGTAAGAGCAGAGCATGGTGGAGCAGTAACTAGAAATGCTTGTGTACAAAAGCAGGAAAAACTCTGATGAGAAGCAAAATCAAAATAGCAATGCAATTGTTCAGAGTTTTTATTTACTTTTGCCGACATGTTTATGAATGAAATGGTATACCCCTTTAAAGGGAACCCGTCATGTGGTTTATTCTACCGTAGCAGAAAGCAGGATGTGATGGAGGCAGAAAAGTAGTAATTTTGCCATTTCATGTTTAGTAGCTGATAGAATCGTATTGTCAAACACCAATCTGAATAAAGTCATTTATGTCTATGCATTTTTTAACATTATTTAGTAAAATACACTTCTATTAATGCATAAAAAGGCTTAGAAAACTATTTCCTGGTGGACAAGGCAGCAATTTAACTTATGGTAGAAATACATTTTCAGCAAGATAGTACACCATGCCTTAAGGGTCACATAGCTTGATTCCAGGAATATGACAGCAAGTTTTCCCTGTCGGCCGTGTTCACACGACTTATTCCCGACGGATTTATGAGCTGTATTGAGCTCACAAATCCGCCGTGAATAAGGGGCGGGACCGGAGCGCCGCTCCCGGCCCCATAGACAATGCATTGTTTACGGCGCGTCCGCGCCGTAAATAATGTGCATGTCACTTTCTCCTCCCCCCGCGGCGGATTCGCCGAGCGGGGAGGAGCGACGGAATCCACTGTTCTCTATGAGAGCAGTGGATTACCGTAATGACAGGGACGGATTGGCGCCGTACTGAAGCGCAAATCCGGCGCGGAGTACGGCGCCAATCCGTGCCCAAATAAGCCGTGTGAACGAGGCCTTATGCTCAGTGCCCAGATCTTAATTTTATAGAGCACTATTGAGCTAAGGTAGAATAGGCTTTTCAGAGCATTTCCAGTGCCTCCTAATTTGCTTCAACTCTCAGAAGCCATTGAATCTGCATGATGGGTGCCTTAAAAGGCCATTCAGTGAATGTCCTAAATGTTCTAGAGGGGGGAAAACAGGAAGTGCGGCATATTGTTAAAGATGATTAAACACGGCAACAGTATCCTCCAGCACTTTCCTCCTCTTGAGATAGAGCTATGCACACCAATACCTTACTTCTGGTGATACCAAAGATCAAAGCAGAGTGTAGTTGCTACTGTTATCCGGAAGCAGACTGCACATTTGCACCACAGGCTGTCTTCAGTAGGGAAAGCCAACATGCAGCATGTCTGCCACTCAGGAATGAAATTTTTTATTTTTTTTTATAAATGCTCGATTCAACTAAGAAGCTATATTTACAAAAATGCAGGATGCAAAAGTTGTTGTACAGCAGCTTAAAAAAATGACCCTCCTCAGCAGGGCTGTGGAGTCGGCAAGCCGAAGTCCCGACTCAGACTCCTCAATTTCCCAAACCTCCGACTCCCTCATACATGGCGCATGTTTAAGTGATAACTTTACTGTAGTAAAATGGTAAAATCAGGCTGTTTATCACCTTATGATACAATAATCAAGCTATTTAGGTAGAACAGACACTGATAAGCAAAATGGTAACAATGGTTTGATCTTTTGAACATTTGTGGGTAGAGTTGAAGAAAATGCTGTATCTCTATCCAAGTCCAGTCTGCACCGACATTAGGAATGTGTAGAAGAGACCTGGGATCAGATTTTGGTCAAGACCTGCTTGAATCTGATTCAGAGTCCAGAAGGATTCAGGCAGTATTGAAAACCAAAGGTGGATTTCCCAAATACTAACAAAATAATAAATATATATAAATTAACACTTTGATTTTTAGGAGCAAAACAGTAACAATGCAGTTACATGACAAGAATCTGCAGAACTGAGCAGATGCGAAATACTTGCAAGTCAAATTTATGTATAAGATAGGTAAGATGACTGTATATAAAATTACAGTAGCCTCATATACAAAGTTGTAGCGGAGGGTGAGATATGGAGCCTGAAAGTCATAAATTCAAAACATTGTTACCCTTTTGCTTGTCAGTGTAAAATATATTTATTGGATATGACTTTAGGACACAAAAAATTGTACATATGCAAAACACTGCAGGAACATTTGTGGAGTCTCTGAATTTGTTCTGAGAAATAGTATCGCCTCCATCAGATCCTGCATACATGACCTCATATCTGCTCTCATTGTTTCCAGGCTAGAGAACGGCCTCTCTACACTAACTTAGGTTGGGGGCAAAGTGGTGACCACAGGGGCAACATCTCTAACAATGTCAGGGTATAAAGGAATTGCCTTAGCCACAGTCAGTTTTGATGAATGGTTAAATTCTTCGACTTCTTTGAAAGCAGGTGAAAAATTTTGCTGAAATCTGTTTGCCATGGGAGCAGAATCGTTTCCCCTGGTGCAGCACTTTGCCTGCTGCATGTCATCAATTACACTCCTCATGTGATAAAGCTGAAGATATGGGAGCAGTAGCACTGGCTGGACCCAATTCCTCTTGCTCTTTGCACTGCATCGAACTAACTGGACCAACTTATTATATATTTTGGGAGTCGGTCCATTTTATGACGACTCCGACAAAATAGGCACCGACTCCGACTCCACAGCCCTGCTCCTCAGATATAAAGTCACCACACGAACGAGTTCAGAGAAAGTATACACCAACTGTCAGCTACTGACAATGCTATGTGCATCAGTCTCATTTAGCATACACCCATGCAAAAAGCCAATTCAGCAGTTGGTAATAAATTGCTTGAATGTAGTTTCCGTTCAGCAGAGAGCACAGTAGGGTACCATGAATTCTATGATGTAAAGGAGCAGCAAAAGGCTTTCATGAGACTACTGAGAGGAGAAAGGTGATGCTCTAAGTTATGGGAATCTATGAAATGCTGCTGTTATGGCTGGATAAGTACCTGCTGTATTTAATGGCGAACTAACAAATAACCTCCTCTTCTGTCACATATGGGCCGCAGTTAATTTCAGGCTCGCACATCCCTGTTTGCTGAAATCCATTTTTTTTTTTTATTGAAATGTTTATGAATTATTTCTTCCTAGCCTTGCAGCATCCTAACACCTAACTTGTAGAGCTGCCACCTATTCTATTATGAAAAAAAAAATTATGCTTAAATGGGGCAAAAATGTTGAAAATTGTAGTTATACTCAGCTTCGCCACTACTGCTCAGAAGTGCCTTAGGGTCCCCTGCTCCACACTTCCAGAGTCTCATAACAGTACACAGAAGATGAACGGGCTTCATTCACTCGCAGTGGAGTGGCACCTTGGGCCACATGTATTAAAACTGTCAAGGTCTAAAATTCACTTTGTTGACAATAGCAACCAACCTAAGCGCCCCTTTAATTTTTCCTGAACACTGTATGAAATGGGCACGCTGACTGGATGCTATGGCAACAAAGTGAGATTTAGACTTAGCCAGTTTTCATACATGTGGCCCGTTGTGTGTCAGGGTGAGAATGAAAGATCAAAGTAGCGGAAGTGAACTGGAAAGTTAACTTTTTTCTGTTTTCCCACATTCATACCCCATAGAAGCATAATTTTAACTGGAATATCTCTATAAGATTTGTCCAGGTCTAATCTAATGGTCTATAATTTTACTGGACAAAAAAAAAAAAAAAAATGTGGCTACCCTTTTCCCAAAAACAGTGTCACACCTCACCACAGGTTGTGTGTTGTACTGTATTCCAACTTTGGTAAAGAGAATGTGGCAGAGCTGCAATACCACAAACTGGGGACAGGTGTGGCAATGTTTTTGGAAGAAACCAGCTTGTTTTTCTCATTCTGAGCACCTCCGTTGGCTAATAGAACACGTTAAGCACACAAATACAAGTACAATACGTGTACATTAAATGTGATTCTGTGATAACTGTAGTTATCTCAACATCTATAGACTGTACGAAGGACTCACTAGCAAATAGATGTCGGCAACCTAAAACCCCACAGCTCCGAGCAACAATTATCAACGTGACTGTCAAGATAGAAATAGTCCACAAACGACAACATTTTCTTCAGGAAGATGTACAGATGATGACGTCTATCAGGTCATCTGGACTAAGCAACGTTCTGCAACATCACGCACCTACGATGTCATATTGGGTGAAATCCACCAATCACCTAGAAAAGATTACTAAACATAGATGCATACATACGGACGGACGGAAAACAACCTAAGCCCTGCACTGGGAAAACATGACTGCCACAGCCAAAACACAAGAGCTCTGCACAAGTTCACTTAGCGGTTTCCAGAGCTAACATCTAAAAAAATAAATCGGTACTGCATTAAAAACGGAAACATTTTAGAGTCATTTAGAGAAAAGTGAAAGAAACCGTGCACTTACTGAAACACTATACGTCAACAAATGAAAACCACACACTCCATCCACCCGTACTCGAAAGCACAGAGCACCGGTAGCATTCGCCCAGCCAGACAGTCATGCGCTGCGCATTTCCCCACCACCATTCCAAAACGCCGCGAGACTTTACGAGAAAGCGTGGGAAGTATCGCGTCATCTACAATGGCACTGTTCCGTGTATGATCTTCTGCGCACGCGCGTACAAGAAACTGCAGGCTGAGGGGACGTTTGCGTAGTAATGGTGTAGGTAACTAGACCCTAGTAGGAATGTGAATCTTGTGCTGCTGCTGACTGACTATACTTGGTAACGTTCACAGTCAAAGTTCACAGTCAAATTCAGAAATCATTGCCCCACCCGAGAAGGAAAAGGAAGCAAACCAATTTTTATTTATTTATTTTGGCAGGCAGCATCATGGAAGCAAAAATATCCTGCAAATACCAGGGCTGAGGAAATGAAGCTGAAGTTGGTTTCTTATTCTATCATTTCTAATAAAAGCTTTCTGTACTCATGGGCGGGAGAATCACAGAAAAAAGCAGTAAGGCTATGTTTACACAGCACTGTCGGAATTTTAAGCAGATTCAGTATTTTGAATCCGCCGACAATCCGACCAAGCGCTGTGTAGACTTAAATAGAAAATCTGTATTCTACACAGCATCCAGTGGCCGTCGGCTATCCAGTGGATACCACTTGGACCTCCATGCAGCCAATGTACTGGGCCAGACGGAAATATGAAAACCAACCGTGGCTTTTGGCGCAAACCCATGACAAAAGCTACGGTACAGCAATGTTAAAATGTCGTCGGATTTTGAACGGCATTTTAACCCCTTAAGGACCCAGCCAGTTTTGGCCTTCTGACACAGCCCTATTTTTTAAATCTGACGTGTCACTTTATGTGAGAATAACTTTTTGACACTTTTACCTATCCATGTGATTCAGAGATTGTTCTCTCGTGACACATTGTGCTTTAAGTTAGTAAGAAATTTTGGACCATTCAATCCTTGTTTGTTTGTGAAAAATATAAAAATTATGTGAAAATTTGGAAAAATTTATCATTTTAAAAGTTCTAAAATTTCTGCATGCAAGACAGATAATTATTCACCACAAAATAGTTTATAACTGGCATCTACCATATGTACTGTAGGTTGGCATCATTTTTCAAATGTCTTTTTATTTTTTTATGACATTAGGGGGCTTAGAAATTTAGTAGTAATTTCTCACATTTTGCAATTAAAAAATTTTTAGGGACCAGTCCAGTACTGACATGGCTTTGAGGGGCCTGCATGTTAGATACCCCCATAAATGAAACTAGACCCCTTAAAGTATTTACAACAGTGTTTAGGAAGTGTGTTAACCCTTTAAGTATTTCACAGAAAAGAAAGCAAAGTGGAGGTGAAATTTCAAAATGTCACTTTTTTGCAGATTTTCAATATTTATCCATTATTCACTGGAATACAGTAAAAGTGACAAGGTAAATGCAATGTAATATCAATTACCCCAGGTCTGCCGTTTTTAGAGATATCCCATATGTGGTCCTATTGCATTATTTGGCTCAACCACAAGCATCAGAATATGAGGAGTACCTACTAGACCCTAAGTTGCTAAAACTTAATAAACACCCCTAAAAAGACCGCATATTGGAAACTAAACCCCTTAGGGCCGGTTCACACGGCTTATTCAAGCCGTAATTAAGGGACGGATTTCGGCTGCAATTACGGCTTGAATAAGGGATGGGGGCGCAGCTCCCCGGCCCCATAGACATGCATTATCCACGGCGCATATAATGTGCATATCACTTTCTCCCCGCCCAGCGTATTCGCCGAGCGGGGAGGA
Source organism: Phyllomedusa bahiana (assembly GCA_025379985.1). Taxonomy (NCBI): domain Eukaryota; kingdom Metazoa; phylum Chordata; class Amphibia; order Anura; family Hylidae; genus Phyllomedusa; species Phyllomedusa bahiana. Next base: position 11,146 of record JAODAL010057143.1, read on the forward strand.
GAGACGGAATCCACAGTTCTCTATGAGAACTGTGGATTACCGTAATGGCTGGGACGGATTCCAGCCGTACTGCACAACGAAAAGCTATTACAGATGAGACACAAGGTGTGAGGGCCTTGTTCGCAAGAGCTTACAATCTATTAGGGTGTATGGGGGAGACGAAGGGTAAGAAGTGCTAGATTTACAATGGTCCAGCCATGTGACATAAATATGGGGTTGTTTTATTTAGAATTCGAATGAACCTGCCACCCTGACAGTACATCTATATACAGTTCAGTGCCAAAAATGAATGCGCTAGGGAGTGAGGGGGAAAAGAGGGTTAGCCATTAGGGATTCTGGTAGGCCAGAGTGAGAAGATGTATTCTCAGGGCCCTCTTAAAGCTATTAGAGTTCTGAGTGTTCCTGATCGCCCCCGGTAGCATGTTCCAGAGAACTGGTGCTGCATGTGTGAAGTCTTGGAGACATGCATGGGAGGTTCGGATGATTGAGGAATATAATCTGATATCATCAGCGGAGAGAGTGGGTAGGGTAGTAGACAGAGATGAGGGAGGAGATGTAGGGAGGAGCAGCACTGTGGAGAGCTTTATGGGTGAGAGTTATGACTTTATGTATTAGACGAGAAAGTATAAGAGCAACAATGAGAGTTTGAGTTGTTTCCACAGTGAGAAAAGGATGGATTCTGGAGATGTTCTTGAGGTGCAGGTGACAGGATCGGGCAAGGGAATGGATATAAGGGGTGAAAGACAGATCAGAATCTAGTATAACCCCAAGACAGTGGGCCTGTTGCCTAGGAGTTATGATGGTGCCACACACTGAGACAGAAATGGCAGGGTAAGGTCGGTTAGTAGATGACAGGATGACTAGAAGTTCAGTTTTAGTGAGGTTTAGTTTAAGATACAGAGAGGACATGATGTCAGAGACAGCAGACAGACAGTCTCTGGTGTTTTGTAGCAGAGCGGGAGTGAGGTCTCGGGAGGAAGTGTATAGTTGAGTGTCATCCGCGTAGAGATGGTGACACTCTTCCCCCCATGTCCTCTTCTGCCCCCGCGGTGAGTGGTCCCGAGGCCGCATATTGGGCCGCGGGTGCACTCCCTCCCTTGGGCACATTCACTTACCTCGCCATGCTCCTGCTTCCCTGTGGCTGTCTGGCCATCCGGTGCGCGCGCGCGCTGGCTTTCTCAGATTTAAAGGGCCAGCGCGCCGGCAATTGGTTTTGCCTGCCGCTTACCCTATATAAGGGATTCACATCATGTACCACCCTGCCGAATCCATAACGCCCTTCGCTTATGAAAGGAAGCCTTGTTTTGCTCCAGTTTGTTGTACCCGTGTACCAGTCCCGCCCGCTGCTGTCCTTTGACCTTGAACCTTCGCTGCCTGCCCCGACCTTCTGGCCTGACTCCGACTTCGAGCTCATCTACCGATTCTGTATCGCATTGCACCTCGGCCGCCTCCGCAAGCCAGCCACATCAAGGGTAGCGACCTGGTGGAATCCTGCCGCAGCAAGTCCATCCCACCTCGTGGCGGGCTCTGGTGAAAACCGGAACCCACTTAGATTCCGCTCCCTGGTGTGGTCTGTAACACCGCTTGCGGCGGTCCAGTGGATCCACTTTCCTGGATCGTTACAGTTGGATTCGACCATGGATCCCATCAGGGTGCCGTTGCCTAGTGTGGTGGCCCTTATGTCCATTGTTGCCCAGCAATCTCAGTAGCTGGCGCAATAGGCGCAACAGTTGAATCAGCTGACGACCATGATGCAACAGCTCATCGCCTCTCAGCGGCAACCTCCGCCACCTCCTCCGGTCGTTCCAGCTCCTGCCTTCTCTACCACCCTTGTGGGACCCAAGCTCCGGCCGTCGCTCCCCTCGAAATTCGACGGAGATCCGAAGCTCTGCAGGGGGATTTATTACTCAGAGCTCCATGCGCGGGGAACTGATGGCCGATCAGTTTCCGTCTGAACAGGCTAAAGTGGCGTTCATGCTCATCCTGCTCTCTGGAAAGGTTCTAGCGTGGGCTACACCCCTCTGGGACAGGGGCGATCTAGTGACGGGCAACCTGCAGGCCTTCTTCAAGGAGTTTCGCTGTGTCTTTGAGGAACCTGCTCGGGCATCATCTGCTGAGACCGCAATCTTGAACTTGCGACAAGGGGATTCCTCGGTGGGGGACTATGCTATTCAATTCCACATCCTGGCCTCGGAGTTAACCTGGAATGAGGCTGCTGTCACGGATGCACCTGCGACCCTCGCCCCGGGTCGCAGGCGCATCCGTGACCCGCACGTCGGGTAGGGGGTCCGCTCGCGCTCCTGCTTGTGCCAAAGTCCACTTACCCAGCCCAAGGGCGCGTGCGCGCTGACAGTGTTACATTTAAAGGGCCAGTGCACCGGTAATTGGCTATTGCTGGGCACTGTCCCTATTTAAGCCTGCCTCTTCCTGGCAGCCTTGCCGGATCTTTAGTGCTCATTGCCTACTGAGAAAGCGTTCCAGAAGTCTTGCCTTGATTGCCGTGTACCGAACCCTCTTGCCTACGTTCCTGACCTCGAATCTCTGCCGCCTGCCCTGACCTTCCTGCCAGTCCCCGACTACGAGCCTGTCTGACGAATCTGTACCGCGCCTACCCTTGGCCGCCACTGCAAGCAAGTTCTGCCAGTGGAAGCGACGGGCTCTGGTGAATACCGGGACCTACTTAGATTCCGCTCCCTGGTGTGGGCTTCCACCATCGCTTGCGGTGGTCCAGCGGATCCACCACTGCGGACCGTTACAGCTGCCCTATGTGCTACCTTTAAGAAGGCCTCTCCTGCAGGATCAAGGATGCTTTGGCCGCGAGGGATCCCTGTTTGAATTGATCCATCTGGCCACGCGTATTGACGTGTGCTTCACCGAAAGGCAAGAAGAACTCCATCAGGAACGTTATCCTGCCCAGCCTTGTCGGTTCCCATGCTTGGCTCAGGTGCTCAGGTCTCCTTTGCCTCTCCTGTAGCCCTCTGGCGAGGAGCCTATGCAAGTGGACCGTGCCCACCTTTCTGCGCAGGAGCAGTCCTGTCGGCGTGCAGAAAACCTGTGCATATATTGCGCCAGTCTGGAGCACTTTCAGCGAGACTGTCCGCTTCGTCCGCGTCCGGGAAACGCATGCACCTAGGCCACGTGGGAGAGGCGTCCCTAGGTGTGAGTAGTCCCTCTCCCCATCTGACCATGCCGGTGCAGATCGTGTCTGGCTCCAGAACGCTTGTCCAAGTTCCTGCCTTCCTGGATTCCGGATCTGCCAGAAATTTCATGGATGCCGCCCTGGTATCGTAACTTCGCCTCACGGTGGTTCACTTCGAGAAGCCCCTGGCCATTTCCTCTGTGAGTGGAGAGATCGTGCGCAATACTATCCAATGTCGCATGGAGCCTGTCTCGATGCACATAGGGCGCTCCATTGTGAAAAGATCTTGTTCTACGTGCTGCCCCACTCCTCGAGTCTATGTAAAGCACCGGGTGTCTTTTGGCGTGTTTTCGCTGCGTTTTTTTGCCGCGATTTTTCAATGAAAACACTCCCAGGAGACCCAAGTTCCACCTATAGTGGGTGTAACAAAGGTTATATCTTATCAATTCTGCATACAAGTGTCTGATGTGTCCTTTTTTGTACCTTTTGTAATAAAATGATCATGCTTTGGCCGCTAACGATTTTTGCGCAATTCATATATTTTTTGCTAAAAATACGTTCTTTTACGGATTTTGCCGCAAGAATCTGTTTTTTTATGGATTTTGGCACTAAAATACTTTTCTTTACAGATTTTGGCGCTAATAAAGTTATCTCGCTTCTGACGCAAAAAAATACGGTTTTTTGACGGATTTTGGCGCTAAAATCCTTTTCTTAACATATATTGGCGCTAATAAAGTTATCTCGCTTCTGACGCTAAAAGTACGCTTTTTTACGGATTTTGGCGCAAGAGTCCGTTTTTTTTTAACGGATTTTGATGCTAAAATCCTTTTCTATACAGATTTTGGCGCTAATCAAGTTATCTCGCTTCTGACACCAAAATACGTTTTTTTTATGGATTTTGGCGCAAGAATCAATTTTTTTTATGGATTTTGATGATAAAATCCTCTTCTTAACATATGTTGGCGCTAATAAAGTTATCTCACTTCTGACGATAAAAATAAGTTTTTACAGATTTTGACCCAAGAATCGGCACTAAAATACTTTACTCAACATATTTTGGCGCTTATAAAGTTATACATTTCTTACGGATGTTTTTTTACGCTAAAATCCTTTTCTTAACTTTATAAGCGGCAAAATATGTAAAGAAAAGTATTTTAGCGGCAAAATCCGTAAAAAAAAAAAACAAAACGTATTTTTGGCGTCAGAAGCGAGAACTTTATTAGCATCAAAATCCATAAAATTACGGATTTTAGCACCAAAATCCTTAAAAAACTTGGCTATAGGGCCAAAATCCATAAAAAAACGTATTTTTGGCGACAAAAGCGAGAGAACTTTATTGGCGTCAAAATCCGTAAAGATGCAGATCTTAGTGCCAAATCCGTAAAAAAATTTACTTTAGGGCCAAAATCTGTAAAAAAACGTATTTCTGGCGGCAAACGCGAGATAACTTTGTTAGCGGCAAAATCCGTAAAAATGCAGTTCTTAGCGCCAAAATCCGTTAAACAATTGACTTAAGGGCCAAAATCCGTAAAAAAACGTACTTTTGGCGACAAATGCAAAATAACTTTATTAGCGGCAAAATTCATAAAAATGCAGATCCTAGTGCCAAAATCCATAAAAAAACTTAATTTTGGCGACAAACGTGAGATAACTGTATTAGTGCCAAAATCCATAAAAATGCAGATCTTAGCATCAAAATCCGTAAAAAAAAAATGGACTTTAGGTCCAAAATCCGTAAAAGAACGTATTTTTGGCAACAAACGCAAGATAACTTTAATAGCTGTAAAATCCGTAAAACGACTACAAGATGACATATAAATGCAAAGAGGTGCTTTATTTACCCTTTTGTAGGGCGGAGTTACATCTAATGGCTTAATTTATGTATACATTAAAAAACAGGCTTAAAGACAAGCAAAAAACGCTTGTAAAAAACGTGCCAAAAAACCGCAAATCGAGGCAAAAAATGGCCGTTTTTTCAGCAGCGTTTGACAGGAAGTGGACAGAAAACTCAGTTTCATGAACGTTTTTAGTAATTCGTTTTCAGTTAGTTTTTTTGTCCACTGCAGTGTAGTAGACACAGCCTTATATTCTTGCGTTGTCGTGTACCTGGATGATATTTTGGTCTTCTCAGCTGATGCCAAGTCCCACCGTCTCCAAGTGTGTAAGGTCCTTAGTCGACTTATACGCCTCTATATCGCCTCTATGCCAAGTTGGAGAAGTGTCAGTTTCATCAATCCAGTTTGCCCTTCCTTGGATACATTATTTCATCCAAGGGACTCCAAATGGACCCGGCCAAATTGTCTGCCGTCCTGAAGTGGACTCGTCCTCTCGGCCAATGGTTCCTGGGTGGCCCTCACTAAGAAGACTGGCAATCAGAGGCAATGGCCACAGGCGGCCGAAGACACCTTCTCCAGGCTCAAGGCGGCATTTGCTTTTGCCCCCATTCTGTCGTCTGGACATCGAGAAGCCTTTTTTCCTGGAGGTCGATGCATCCTTGGTGGGAACAGTGGCGGTGCTTTCCCAGCGGGACCCCAAGGGCAAGACTATCACTTGCGGGATTTTTTCAAAAACATTCTCCCCTGCCAAGAAAAACAACACTATTGGAGACTGCTAGCTGTTAGACATTAAGTTGGCCTTGGTAGAGTGGCGTCATCTGCTGGAGGGAGCTCGCCACCCAATCACCATCTACTCCGATCACAATAACCTGGCGTACCTCCAGTCGGCGCAGCGCCTTAACCCTCAGCAAACACACTGGTCCCTTTTCTTCTTTCGGTTCGATTTTGTGATCCACTTTCGCCCAGTTGAGAAGAACATCTAGTGCAGATTCCCTGTCGCGGGCCACGAACATCTTGGGTGAGGAGTCACCCCCTGCCACATCATTCCTCCAGAGCATCTGATTTCAGCAGCCCCGGTGGATCTCCGACAGGTTCCTCCTGGCAAGAGTTACGTGCGTCCTGCACTCCGGACTTTGTTGAATCGTGCTCTTCATGCGCCGGCAACAAGTCGTCCCACCTCAGGCCAGCGCGGTTGCTTCAGCCGTTACCCATTTCCACCCACCCGTGGTCCTATATCGCCATGGACTTCATTACGGATCTCCCACTGTCTGCCAGTAATACCGTCATCTGGGTCATCGTGGATCGGTTCTCTAAGATGGCACAGTTTGTACCGCTACCTGGGCTGCCTTCTGCACCTCATCTTGCGACTCTCTTCTTCTTGCACATCTTTCGCCTACATGGCCTTCCTCGGCACATCGTGTCTGATCGTGGAGTGCAGTTTTTGTCCAGATTCTGGCATTCCCTCTGTTCCAGTTTAAAGTAAACCTGGATTTTTTCTCTGCCTACGATCCACAGACGAAAGGGCAGGTGGAATGAGTCAATCAGATCTTGGAGAACTACTTGTACCATTTTGTGTCGGCTCGGCAAGATGACTGGTCTGGCTTGTTACCCTGGGCGGAGTTTTCTTATAACTCTCTGGACTCTTACTCTGCCGGGGCCTCTCCATTTTTTGTAGTCTTTGGTCTTCATCCCCACCTACCCCTTCACCTAGCTGCGGCCTCTGTTCCTGCCATGGACTCTTTGGTTTGTGAACTACAGGGCCATCTGGGGCGACACACGGCAAGCCTTGCAACAGGCCTCCGCCCAGACAAAATGGCGAGCGGATAGGTACCGAAGACCTCCATTTAAAACTTTAGTTAGAGCAGTTTCTATGGAGTTTAGAGTGTGGAAACCTGATTGTTGAGGATCGAGAAGATAGTTAGCAGAGAGATAGCTGATTAGGCGAGAGTAGACCAAGCGTTCCAGGATTTTAGAGATGAAGGGAAGGTTAGAGACTGGTCGGTAGTTGGCAGCGCAGGATGGGTGCAGAGAGGGCTTTTTCAGTAAAGGAGTTATAACAGCATGTTTAAAGGTAGATGAAATGATCCCAAAAGAGAGAGAGGTTACAGATTGCCTTTATGTGAGAGAGGCCAGCTGGAGAAATGGTTTGGACAAGGTGGGAGGGAATGGGGTCACTAGAGCAAGCAGTGGGGCGCACAGACAGCAGAAGCCTGGACACTTCTTCTTCTGCTGTCAGGTCAAGAGATGAGAGTAGGCTGGGGGATGTGTGGGGAGGGACCAGATGGGTGCTGTTTGGGGTTTGAGATGAGATGTTTTGCCAGATTCTGTCAATTTTCTCTTTGAAATGAGTGGCCAGGTCTTCAGCACAGAGATCAGTGACCGGAGCCTGAGCTTTAGGCCTGAAAAGGGAGTGGATGTCAAACAGACGTTTCGGGATGTTGTGTAATGATGAGGTGAGGGGGGTGAAAGATTTTTGTTTGGTGCAGTGAAGGGCAGTGTGGTAAGTCCTGAGCATAAATATGTAGTTGAGAAAGTCTTTAGGTAGCCTTGACTTTCTCCACAGACGCTCAGCACACCTGGAGCATCGCTGCAGAAAGCGAGTCTGAGGCATGTGCCAAGGCTGCCAGCATCTGACTCTGGTGGTACGGTATATAAGTGGTGCTAATATATCCAGGGTGGTTGTGAGAGTTTCATTATATTGTTTGGACGCCAGGTCAGTGCAGGAGTGGGAAGAGGGCGCATGGCAGGGCGTACAAGAGACGGAGCGCTATTTGGCTTTCGGAACACAGATTTTAGTGAGTGCCATGCCGCATTTGCTAAGCCCCCAAAGTACCTGAACAGGTGAAACCTACCAGAAGTCACCCCATTTTGGATTCAATGAAGGGAGGACAGCACAAGTTCAAACTGAAGTGTTCTTTATTCCCAGGCAACGTTTTAAGCTCTAAACAGAGCCTTTCTCAAGCCTTGAGAAAGGCTCTGTTTAGAGCTGAAACGTTGCCTGGGAATAAAGAACACTTCAGTTTGAACTTGTGCTGTCCTCCCTTCATTGATTTACTACAGGACCGGGTTCAGTCCTTAGGACGTGCACTTCATATATCTTTGCCGGTGCTGTTTCAACTTGCATTTTTCCCCATTTTGGATTCAACACCCCTTATGGATCTCATCTAGGTGTGTATTGTGCATTTTGGGTGCACAGGTGTTTGAGTTTCAATTTTACAGCGTTCGCTGTGCAGTGTTTTATTACTTTAACACAATAGAAATGTCTATAAAAATTGCATTTTTATGTTGTCAGAGTCTGACAGCCATAACTTTTTTTATTTTTATGTATATGGAGCTGATTGAGGGCTTTTTTTTGTGGGCTGAGTGGATGTTTTTATTGCTACCATTATGGGGTTCATATGACTTTTTGATCGCTTTTTATTAAGGCTTTTGTGAGGCGTTTTGAACATGATACAGCAATCCTGGTAGTGTTTTTATTTTTTACAACGGTCACTGTGCGGTATAAATGACATGCCAGCTTTACTCAGCAGGTCGATACGATTACAGCGGTAGCCAATTTTTTTTTTTTTTTATGTTTTACTGCTTTTATAAAAATACTTTTATTCAAACAGGAAAACACATTTTTGCATCGCCATGAAAAGTCTGAAAGGCATAACTTTTTTATTTTTCTGTGTACAGAGCTGTATAGCAGCTTGTTTTTTTGCGGGATGAGTTGACGTTTTTATTGGTATTATTTTGTGGGGGACAAAGCTTTTTGATTGGTTTTAAATCCATTTTTGGAGGGCATGGTGAAGAAATTACTGCAATCCTAGTAATGTTTTTTATTTTTAACAGCGCTCACCATGCAGTATAAGTAACATGTTATTTTTACTTTGTGGGTTGATACGATTACGGCGATACTAAAGTTATATAGTTTTTTTTTATGTTGAGGCGCTTTAAAAATAAAAAAAAGTTTTTATTGTGTAAAACAATATTTATGTATTGCTGTCTTCTGATAGCCATAACATTTTAATTTTTACGTATACAGAGCTGTGTTAGGGTTCGGTTTTTTTTGAGGGATGAACTGACATTTTAATTGGTACCACTTTGGTGCTTATATAAGTTTTTGATCGCTTTTTATTCCCTTTTATGTGCTGCGTGATGAACAAAAATATCAATTGTTTGATTTTTTTCTTTTTTTTTCTACGGCATTCACATTGAGGATTAATTTACGTGACATATTTATAGGGCAGGTCATTATGCACGCGGCGATACCAAATATGTGTACTTTTTTTAATTCAATTTTTCGTGTTTGTGTTTTACTTGTTTTTCCCTTTTTTTTTTTTTTTTTATTTTTCCACTTTTTTTTTATTTTTCCCCCCTAGGGGATTTGAAAGGTGTTCAGATCACTACCAATAGAAATAATAACGCTTATTCCTGCGTACTGGTCTCTATAGTAACTGTCCATCACCATACCCGGCCATGCCCACAGAGCAGCTCGCTCCTTCTGTGTCTCGCTTAGTTATCCCTACATCGCAATAACTAAGGGGTTAATCGCCCCCCCTACTCCTGGAGTGATCTCCAAATCGGGGCCCGTGTGTGTTAAAGAAATATACAGTGACTACGCACAATCGTGCGAATTCTTTTTTAGCTTTTGCGCATCCTCAGGACTTTTTGCATATGCCCGGGGTGCGTAAACCCCCCAAAAACCCTGGACTATGCATACGTCCAAGTCGTTAAGGGGTTAAAATTTTGCTGTGTAGACGTCCCTAAAAAATCTTCAGCAAATGCTACAGATAAACAAGATCTTTGGGGGTTTGTTGATTGTTCTGTGTAACAAATTTCCTACATGGAAGAACTACAGACAAATGTCATCCAAACAAATTTTTTGAAACCCTTTTTTACAATAGCGGCCCAACATTTTTTGGTTACGTTTTAATTAAGACCTAAGTTCAGTGGTTTTTGATCAGACAACAGTGGGGAAAAAAAGCATTTGATAAAAGACGTTTGCATGTTTTTTCCCCTACAAATCTCCCGTTTTCCCCGAAGAGATCTGTATTTTTTTCATAGGTACACTTTAACTGTGAAAAACAAAAATTTAAAAAGAACTCCAAAAAAACACATTATATGATATTTTAAAAAATTAAATTTGCATTTTATTGCATGAAATAGTATTTGATCCCGACCAACCAAAAAGAATTCTGTCCTCACAACCTGTAGTTTTTCTTAAGAAGCCTTTTTGTCCTGAAAAAAAGAGGTTGCAGCACAGCCAAAAGCAATTGGGGGGGGGAAGGTTTAAAACCCAGTATTTTAGCGAGTGAACGATCTCCCAGTGTGTTTTTTCCTTATAAATGTGTTTTTTTTAAGTGTTAGATTAAATTGAAGGGAGAAGTCCTTGTTAACCCCGCAATTTTCTTTTGTTTTTTTTACCTGTGTTTTTTATTATTCAGTCATTTAAAATCTTACAACATATAGTTTATATTTTAGCTACACTTATTTTGTGTTGAATCATTTATAGTATTTAAAAATATAATAGTTTCTAAGTTACAAAATACACAGTGGCTGGGGCTTGTTGAGTCAGGGGACTGGTCAGGTGACTGGTCAGGGGTGTGGTTACCTAATCAGCGGCTTAATTGCACCTGTGTGGGGCTGGTGAGGCCTTTTGCTCCTGAAAGAGAGGTTGCAGCACAGCCAAACAGCAGTGGGGAAAGGTTTAAAACTGAGTATTTTGAGCGAGTTAACGAGTCTGCGAGTGTGTCTTCCTTTTAAGTGTGTTTTTTTTTTTTTAAGTGTGTAGACTTAAGATTGAGAGGGAGAAGTCCTTGTTAATCCTCCAGCAAATACTTGTGTTTATTTATACCTGTGTTTATTTATTATTGCAGTACATTTAAAATCTATAGCAGGCATAGAGTTTATACTTGTAGCTACACTTATTTTGTGTATAGATTACATTTATAGTATTAAAGAGTAGTTAGTAGTTCTATAGTTACAAACATACACAGTTGCGGAGGACTTGTTGAGTCAGGTGACTGGTCAGGGGTGTGGTTACCTAATCAGCAGAGCTTAAATTGCACCTGTGTGGGGCTGGTGAGGCCTTTTGCTCCTGAAAGAGAGGTTGCAGCACAGCCAAACAGCAGTGGGGGAGAGGTTTAAAACTGAGTATTTTGAGCGAGTGAACGAGTCTGCAAGTGTGTTTTCCTTATAAGTGTGTTTTTTTTTTTAAGTGTGTAGACTGAAGATTGAGAGACTTTAGATTTGGGGATTTTAGATGGGACAGTATTGTATTGGTTATTATTATAATATTTACATATCTTTTGGTAAACATTCCCCATGAGTTCCATGTTTGACAATGCGTCCAGTGCACAACCTGTGCAATGTATGCCCTCCTTGAGCAACAGTTCGGGGGGCATATGCTGTGCAAGATGTGTGCACACTGCACATTTAGAAGCCCGTATCCTGGATCTAAATGAGCAAGTGGCAACACTGAGATCCATTGCCAACTTTGAAGCGGGTTTGCTGCCCACTGAGCACTCACTCGCAGGTGTAGATGCTGGGGAGGGTGGCAGGATGGAGGTGCAGGAACATGAGGCAGCTAGCTGGGTAACAGGCCGTGTTCACACGGCTTATTCCCGACGGATTTGTGAGCGCAATCCCGGGTCAACAAATCCGCCGTGAATAAGGGGCGGGACGGGGTCGGGGCCGGGCGCGGCGGGGGGGGCCCCCCCGGGGCCTAACTCATTATCCAGGGGGTTTTATTGG
>JAODAL010057144.1:0-22856 GCA_025379985.1 Phyllomedusa bahiana
CAATTTGGGAGACGGATCCGAGAAATGTCCCTTGGGCTTTGATGCAGCTGAAAATTCAGTTGACATTGACTCTTTTACCCCCGATCCCCAGGAAATTTTAAACAAGAACAAAATTTTGCGATCTTTGGGGTTTGAGATTTGGGGGAATTTGGGATCGTTTCTTTTTTGATTCAAGGAGGGGGAAAAGGGGGAAAAAAACCCTTTTGGGGCCCAGCTGGGGGTTAAAGTGGTTTTTTCCCCACTAAATACTTTTTTACCTAGGGATTAATGAACAATTAAAATTTTTGCTCCATTTTTAAATTGGGGTTTTATTTTTTTCCCCTCTCAAAAATTTTGATTTATTTTTTTCGGGTTTTTTTTTTCCCTCTTTTACCTATTAATTTTTTAATTTTAAATTTCAGCTAAAACTTCTATGCCATTTACCCCTGGTTCTGTTTTTCCAAACCCCCTCGAAGTTTTTCCCCCAAACCAAAATTTCAGATGGACAGAAAACCTACATTTGTCTCGTCTTACCAACTGTGGACACATATGTATATTTTAAATTTTTTTTTTTTTTTTTTTTTTTTCTTTATAATTCACTGATGGACACTTTAACAAATGGACCATATATTGATATATGTATTCTTATTCTCTTATCATTAAAATTACTCTTTTTTTAAGGGGGGCAAATTGGTTTTTTTTTTATTTTTTACTTTTTTATATTTTTTTTTTTCTTATTTTTAAAGATGCACAAAAAACCCATGTAAATTCACACGACTTAATTGCCAAACCATTTTTAACTCATTTTTATTTTAAAATTTGTTTAGTAAATAATTGTAAAAAAATTTCACTATTTTCAAAAATATAAAAAAATTCAATAGAATAGCACAAAGTTTTAATTTTTTACAAAAAAGGTTCATTTTAAATTAAATATCATCAAAAAACCCAAAAACTGCAGGGCACTATTTTTCATTCACTTGGTTTTTTTTTTCACTGTTGCTTTATCACTTTGAGCACTATCCCATTATTTTTATGCCCCTCAGCCCCTCAGCTCTTATAAAAAAATTAGAATTTTTAGGGTTTTTTACTCCTCTTACATTTTGGATTTTCATCGGATGTGCGCTTCCACCCGTGCGGGGAGCTACCGCGCACCCCGGCTTGGCAACAGTGCGGAATCCTTTTTTTGATTGGGTCGGCCCATTTTAAACAGGGCCCGCGAAAGCGCGGATGAGCTGCACAGCGCACTAATACTTTGGGAACGCCGACCCTGTAGTCAAACTCGGGCATTTAAAACACGCTTTTCCCCGGCTGAATAGCAGGTCCCCCTTTAAACACATGTCCCTATTTTTAAAATGTTATCTTTTTTAAAGGGCCCTTTTCTTTGTTTTTTCCCCCTAACTATAATCAGGGGGAAAAAACCAAAAATATGGCTACATCATTTAAATACCAGGTCTCATTAAAGTTTGTTCACCCCCCGGGCGAAGCGCACTGCGAAACGGCGTTGGGAGCGTGAACCTTTTTACTCCATCTGTTTAAATTGTGGGTTTTTTGTGTAAATCCTCTTACTAAGGGGGGTATATACTTTTTTATATTGCCCCTTTTGACGGTTATATGCCCAAATTTTTAATGTGTTATCTTATTACTTTATTTGGGGGGCACCTTTACCTTAAAAACGGTCTGTTAAAAATATCCCAGATGGGTGTATAGGGGCACGTATCTGTGTATTTTCACTGTCATTTTTTAATGGTTTTTTTTTGAATTTTTGTATATTTAATTAAAATTTTTATTTTTTCCCTTTCCAAATTTTTAGGGCCTTTTTTGATAGGGGGGTATAGCAATTTCTGTGGGTCTTCCCCGGGATTCCTTTTTTATATAGCCCCGGTTTTTTTTCTAATAGGGGGTGCTAAATAAGTATATGAAAAAAAGCTGCAAGTCAATTTTTTGGTATAAGATTTCAAGTGAAAAATCTCAAATTCAAAAACTGTAGGGGGGTGGGGAGATTGGAGCCTGAAAAATCAAAAAATTCAAAAAATTGTTACTCTTTTTTCTTGGCAAATGTATATCAGCCCATTGGGATTATATCGCAAAACAAAAAGTTATGTTTAAAAAAAATAAAAAAAATGTTTGGAAAAAAAAAAAAAAAAATCAATGAAAAAAAATCAATAAAACAGTTTAAACTGCAACTTTTAGCCATTCTCCCAATGACCTTAAAACTGTATGTCACATATAAAAATGTAGGTGTAGTCAAATTTTTGGGATAAGGTAAGAATGTTGTAAAAAAGGCAAAACAACTTGCAGTTATATGAACCCTTTTATTTAAGTAAATTGCAGGTTTTTTATTATTTAAAGGGAAAGTAAAGAGAAGGGAATTAAAGGGAAAAACTTTCGAATCACCCCTTTTGAGCTGTCTGATATTTCTCTGGCCAAAGCTGTGTCTCATTGTGTCCTGATAAATGGTGATCTTAGCTAAGTGATTTGGTGATGCTTTGTATCTGCTTTCAAGAGATTATTTCTACAGTTGTTCTTTTGTTATTTACTAAAATGTATCTCTCTTTCAAGCAAAATAATTGTAAGGAATAACACCGTTGAGCTTTTAGTCTGTATTTAGTCTGATACAGTTGCTATTAATTGATTTTACATATTTCGCTTCTTTATCTTAGTAACTGACACTCATATACTGACATTTTAGTGTAATATTGATTTGTGCTTTTGAAATCTGTCTCTTAAAAGTGGAGACTTCTGGAGAAAAAAAAGTTTTTTATGCTTTAGACTTAGCCTTTCAATGTTACATTTCCAGTATATACATAAACTAATCCAATAAAACATTTAAACAGATAACAGGTGAAGCAAATAGCACTGATATCTCCTAATGATAGGGTGGCATATAATAGTCAGAGTTTTTGAGGCTGATGTGTTGGAGAAGGAAAATTGGGCAACCATAAGGCTTTGAGCAACTTTGACAAAGGCCAAATTGTGATGGCTCGATAACTAATTCGAAACATCTCCAAACCAGCAGGTCTTATGTGGTATGCAGTAGCTATCCCCAAGCAAAAGCAGCCCATGGAAAGAGAACAGTCACAGAGTCATAGGCAACCAAAGCTGTGAAGAAAAATGAAGGCTACTATGGCACAAATTTCTGGAAACGTTACTACTGGCTATGATAGAAAGGTGTCAAAATATACTGGATCACAGCCTGTCTGTATACAGGACTGTGTAGATGCAGCTCATGCTGACTCTTGTCCACAGATGAATGCACTAAGGGGCACATGAACATCAGGACTTGATCATAGAGCACTGGAGTATGTTAAATTTGGTGTTATCACTCTCACACAATAGTTACTAGAAGTTCAAAATGACACCTCATGGCAAAGAACTGTCTGAGGATCTGAGAAAAAGAATTTTTGCTCTACATAAAGATGGCCTAGACTATATGAAGATTGCCAACATCCTGAAACTGAGCTGCAGCACAGTGGCCAAGTCCATACTGCTTTAACAAGACAGGTTCCACTCAGTACAGGCCTTACCATGGTCGACCAATGAAGATGAATACACATGCTCAGTGTCATTTCCAGAGATTGTCTTTTCAAAATAGTATGAGTGCTGCCAGCATTGCTGCTGCTGGGTGGAGGGTCAAGCTGTCAGTGCTTAGGCCACATGCCGCAAAAAAGGAAGTCTATTCTAAAGACGATGCACAAGAAAGCCCGCAAACAATTTGCTGAAGACAAACAGACTAAGAACATGGATTACTGGAATCATATCCTGTGCTCTGATGAGATAAACTTATTTGGCTCGGATGGTGTCAAGTGTGTGTGGCAGCAACCAGGTGAGGAGTACAAAGACAAGTGTGTCTTGCCTACAGTCAAACATGGTGGTGGGAATGTCATAGTATGGAGCTACATGAATGCTTCTGGCTGTGGGGAGCTACAGTTTATTGAGGGAGCCATGATTGATATTAGGTAGTCAGGTAGAGCTAACACTGAAAGTCCTGTAGACAGAGGTGATTGGTGAGTGCCGGAAAAACTGTCCATGGATTCCTATGCTGGCATATGAAGTGGGCATTTTCCTGTGTTCAATTTTCTGAGATGGTCAGTGAACATGTGACAATAGCAGTCATGAGAAGCAGCTACTTGAACAATGGTTTGCATTGACACAGACAGCTGAAAAACTTGCAGGGTCACAGAATGAGCATTGGCCAGTGAGACATGTCATGTAACTGCCAAGCTATAAGTGCTTGATCTAAGTAATGGGCTCTCAAGTCTGCAAGCAGCAGACCAGAAAGTGATTGTGGAATTAATGTAGTGCCAGCTACCAAGCAAGAACATCAGCTCTCGGAAGTGCTACCATCAGCTCAAAGGGTACACCACCCTGCACACCAGGGGCTTCATTATCCCTAATACCCTTTTGACTTGTTAACTAACCTGGCTCAGTGAGCCATGGTATGTGCATGTAAGACTCATATCATGCTCATGATATCATGATAAGTACTTGTTTGCTATAACTGCTGCTATCAATGGCACTCCTCTTTTTCTCAACAGTGCCTGAGGCAGAAGGATGGTGATACAGCGGGGAGTCCAGACGGTTCCCATCCTCTGTTTAATCCTAATGTTGTTCTGCTTACTCTTTGGTTGTTCTAAGAAAAATATGTTTGACTATTTTAGTTCCCCAAAACATCATCCTTTTTATTTGTAAGTACTAGTCCACACAAAAATGCATTGCTCATCTGGGATCCATTATATGATATATTCCATGTGTGGTGCACGGACAGCTTTTAGGACCTGCAAAGCCGTATTTATCCAAAAAGTATTTGTGAATCCAGCACCTCCAGAAATTTTGTTTCTTAAAACAATATTCTTTATTTCATATTGTTAAAATAGGTTTCCACAATTTCACTGTAACACAAGATCATAGCATACATGTTTCGAGCTACCTGCTCTTAATCATTGGTAGTGCAAATGTCGTTTATTTAAGAATATGTATAACCATTCCCCCAACTTAAAGCAGGATGGCATTTTTCTATGGATATATAAATTGACTTCAGTTTAAACCACATATTACTTACACAGTGACATTTCTCCATTATGCAGCTCTTTCCCCTCATAGCTGAGACCCTTTTTTATTACGCCATATTGTCTGTTCTTTTCACAAATACAAGTACCTTTTCACCTACCTGGAATTATTCTATCCCTCAACAAAATATGTGATGCTAGGTCTAAAAGGTTAAGCCACAATCACCATATTCTTTCATGTTTAGCCATTGTATCCCTCTTTTGCTATTTACCCTTTTTCAAATGAACAAATGTATTCACTTTATGTATAAATTCCTGGATTGTGGGTGTAGTTGGCCATATCCAATGTATCAACTTCCTAGTAGCATATAGCATTCGAGCAATTCCTATGGAAAAGGGCAGGTCTACTGGTAAATCCACTACATACCCATGCACGAATATCAGAGGTTTGGGAGGTATTTCAATCCTATAATCTTTCTTAACATCTATAGTACTTCTTTCCAGAATTTTCCAAGGGCCGAACACTCCCAGACTATGTGTAAAATAGGGGCATCAGATCTAGCACATTTTGGACAGGTAGAATCCGGTCTTATCCCTATTTTATGCAGCAAGGTATGCTCTGTACAAAAGCAGTAATTATGAGAACCACTGGGCTTCATCATATCAGTCCATTCTATTGGTAATAGGTCCTAAATCTGCCTTCCACTTCTCCTTAACCACTATTTTTTTTTTATCTTTTTATCCTGTATGAAGGAATATAACAAGTCCTTAAATAAAAAGGATATAATTCATTTGGTAGAATTTGCCTTAAGAACTCTTTTGAAATTACAGTTGGTTGCAGGCTTTTTATTTGTGGTTGTGCCAGGTAGGCATGTCGGAACTGTAGGTACTGGCAGAATGAATTTCTAGAAAGTATAAATTCCAACTGAAGTTGGTCAAAGCTTTATAGATTGCTATTTTGTTGCACCTGTTCTAGCATTTACAGTTGAAAACAGATGTTTACATACACTATGTAAAAAGACACATATGCATGTTTTTCTCACTACCTGACATGAAATCAGAATAAACCTTACCCGTTTTACGTCAATTAGGATTACAAACATTATTTATATTTGCCAAAAGACAGAATAATGAGAGAGATACATTTTTAAGACATTTTAATTACTTTCTGCAAAATCAAAAGTTTACATACATTTCATTAGTATTTGGCCTTGCCCTTAAACTGTATGACTTGGGTCTCACAATAGTTGTTGAATTTTGGGACATTCCTCCTGACAGAACTGTGTAACTAAGCCATATAAACTTTGCTTCGAGCACAAACTCCAAAGATCCAGCAGGTAAGAATATCCAAATTTCTTTATTGTAACATATTAAGAGCTCACAGAGACTAAAAAAGCATGTAGAACGCTAGCGCATTTCTGGCCAGCACGGCCCTTGTTCACAGCTTAACATGCTAACTTGGACTAACTTATTTTTAGGTCTAAAAACCAATCAGATTCTAATATGTTTCACAGTACGGAATACAAAAAGATTAACCCATGACATACTGCATGCTACACCTATGCTTAAATATATGTTCTTCATTCATTGCTATAATGAAATAAGTATATGCATTTATAGTGTGGAATACAAAATTATTAACCCATAACATCTTATAGGTTAATCTTTTTGTATTCTGTACTATGAATGCATATATTCATCTCAATATAGCATTGAATGAAGAATGCTTGCATATATTAATCTCACCATAATAATGTATGAAGAACATATATTTAAGCATAGGTATAGCATACAGTAAGTTATGGGTTAATATTTTTGGAGTGCTTCCAAGCTTCTCCCTTTTTTGGTCATTCTGGTCAAACAGTTAAATTTTAGTTCCGTCATACCACAGGACATGTCTCCAAAAATGTAGGTCTTTGTTCCTGTGTGCATTTGCAAACATTAATCCGGCTTTTATATGTTTCTTTTGGGGTAATGGCTTCTTACTTGAAGAGTGACCTTTCAGCCCATGTTGATACAGTATCACTGTGGATAATGACACAATCTTACCAGCTTCCGCTAGCATCTTCACAAGATCTTTTGCTTTTGTTCTTGGTTGATATTTCTGAGACACAGAAACCATCCCTTTCCTGAGTGGTATGATGGCTGGACATTCCCATCTTGTTTATACTTGCTAATACTTGTGTATAATTGTTTGTATAGATTAACGAGGCACCTTCAGGTATCTGGAAATTGCACCCAAGGATGATCCAGACTTGTGCAAGTCCACAATTCTCTTCCTGATATCTTAGCTGATTTCTTTAGACTTGCCTATGATGTTACACAGCAGTAGTGTGTTTCTGGTGTGAATAAAAAGTACATCCACAGGTGTGTCTCTAACTGAAGTCTCCAAAGACTCCAAAGAAATCAGAAGTTTCCAAAGACATTACGTCATCATATGGACTTTTCCAAATTGTTTAAAGGCATAGTAATCCTAGTGTATGTAAAATTTTGACTTTGCAGAAAGTAATAAAAATTCCTTAAAATTTTTTATCTCTCTCTTTATTGTGGCATTTGGCAAATATAAATAATTTTGGCAATCCTAATTGACCTAAAATGGATAAGGTTTATTCTGATTCATGTTAGGTAGTGAGAAAAACATGTATATGTGTCTTTTTACATAGGGTATGTAAACTTCTGGTTTCAACTGTAAGTGCCGCTAGATTTCCAGGTGTCAAAGTTGTCCAGTTTATAAAGCTCTGAAATCCTAGGGTTGTTCCATAATGGAGTAAATGTAAAATACCTATCTATCCTTAGCATTTTCTTCCCTCTATCCCATATCTTATATATGCAAAAGTAGGTGGCTCTCTGCTTCCCCCCATTTCATCTTCCATTTTTAATAACTTACATAGTGATGGCCAAAGTGAGTACTGTGCCACTAATTTCTCTGCTGCTCCCTTTCTCCCCTCAGTCCCCCTATATCACAAGGTGCTGCCACTGAGCCTGAAAATTAAACCATTTTTTTGGAGGGCAAGTCCCCTGCATTTTTTTCTCTCTGAAAAATTACAATTTTAATTCAAAAAGGTACCTCTATTTCCCAAATCTTCCTAAACATATATTAATTATAAAAAAGGGTTTAGGTACCCATTCGGGACGTTATGTAGAATATATATAGAGATGGGCGAATTTCTCGAAATTTCTTCGCCCTTCGCCAAATTTTCCCACAAAAATAACTTTTTCCCGAATTCTTTGGGACAATCATTTTAAAAAAAACAGTTTTTCCGGCTGCACAGACCTGCAGGGTGCTGTAAACTTGTGCCATGCTTAAATATGCAGAGGAGTTTGGGTTTGGTCTTCATACAATGTTGTGTTTTTATTAGACACGCACATATGCCGCCGCTCTTAGAATGTTTCACTAAAAATTCCCGGGGCATTTAATGGGCAAAACTGACCAAAAACGAAGCGGGGAATTTGCCTGATAAAATCATGCCAGCGAAAGCTGGAAAAAAACAAGCGAGAGCCAGGGGGGGAAAAATTAGTGACAGAGTGTGGAGGGGGACGGGGGCAGCCCCGGGACCCGAGGGCAGACAGGGCACAATGACATTCGGAGGGGGAAAAAAAAAGGGAAAAGGCCACAGAGTGGGACGATGACAGAGAGTGGGGTTACGGGGGCAGCGCATGAGGGAGCTGGGACAATGACATTTGGGGGTGGAAAAAACAGGATAGGCCCCAAGTTTCACAAAGACAGAGGTGGGGGGTCGGCGGCGCACATGAGGTCAGCAGTGGCACAATGACTTCTGGAGTGGCAAAAACAAAATAGGCCACAGATGGGACAATGACACGTACTAGTCCAGCAGCAGCCCCAGCCGATGAGGGCAGACAGTGGCACAAAAACATTCGGAGGTGGAAAAAAAAGGGGTAGGCCCCAAGGGGAAAATGACAAGAGTGGAGGTACGGCAGCAGCAGCTGAGGGCGACAGTGCACAATGAATTCTGGAGGAGGGGGCAAAAACAGGGAAAAGGGCCCCAGAGTGGACAATGACACAGTGTCTTTTTCACGGGAGCGCCACACACAGCCAGGTCAGAGAGTGGCACAATAAAATTCTGGAGGTGGCAAAAACGGGGGAAAGGCCCCAGAGGCACAATGACGAGGTGGGGGTGACGGCGGCAGCACATGAATCAACAGTGGGTCAATAACATTCTGGAGGTGGCAAAACAGGAATGGCCCCAAAGTGGGACAATGAAGAGAGGGGGGCGGTGGCAGCGCTGAGGTCAGCAGTGCCCCTGACTTTTAGGTGGCAAAAACAGGAGTAGGCCCAGAGTGGCACAATGGGAGAAAATGGGGTCATGGCACAGCGCAAGGGGGCAGACAGTGGCACAAAGACATTCTGGGAAATGGGAAAAAAAAGTAGGCCACAGAGTGGCAAATGACAGAGTGGGGGTGACGGCAGCAAAACACATGAGTCAGAAAAGTGGACAATCCATTTGGAGGTGGCAAAACAGGAGAGGCCAAGAGTGGCACAATGAAGTGTCTAGGTACGGCAGGCCACAGCAGCAGCATGAGGTCAGAAGTGGCACAATGACATTCTGGAAGTGGGAAAAACTGGAGTAGGGCCCCAGAGTGGGACAATGACAGAGAGTGGAGGTACGGCGGCGCAGTAGGTCAGACATGGCTCAATAACATTCGGGGTGGCAAAAACGGGGAAAAGGCCCCAAGTGGGACAATGACACAGTGTGTAGGGCACGGGAGACCCCACGCAGCATGAGTCAGACAGTGGGACAATCACATTCGGAGGTGGCAAAAAAGGGGTAGGCCCCGAGTGGGGACAATGCAAAGGAAGTTGACGGTGGGGCGCAAGAGTCAAAAGTGGGACATCACATTCTGAAGGGGGCAAAAACAGGGAAAGGCCACGAGTGGCCAATGCGTGTCTAGGTCAGGCAGCAGCCCAGCAGCAGCATGAGGACAGACATGGCACAATGAATCTGGGGTGGCAAAAACTGGAAAGGCCCCAAGTGGCACAAAGACAGAGAGTGGAGGGCACGGCAGCACAGCAGAGGGCAGACGTGCACAATGACATTTGGGGGGACAAAAAATGGAGTAGGCCACAGAGTGACACAAAGGCGGGTGGAGGGGCGGGTACAGTAGCATAGGCAGCGTGGCCAATACATTCTGGGAAATGCAAAAAAAGGAGTTGGGCCCCAGGTGGCCAATGACAAGTGGAGGGCAGGGACAGCAGAAAGGGTCAACATGGCCCAAACACACCTGGAGGGGCAAAAACGGAGTAGGCCACAGAGTGGCAAATGACAGAGGGGGGTAGGTACGGCGGCAGCAGCATGAGGTCGACAGTGGCACAATCACATTCTGGAGGTGGGGAAAAAAGAAGTAGGGCCCCAGAGTGGAATTGACGGATGGAGGGGGACCGGCAGGAGCAACAATGAGGGCAGAGAGGGACAATGACACATGTGGGGGGGGGCCGGCAGCACCAAGCACACATAGGTCAGACAGTGGCACAATGACAGAGTGGGGGGTGGGTGGCCAAAAACAGTCCCTGGGAAAGTGGGTTGGGGCAATCAGAAACTGTCAGCAGATTTGGCATCAGGGGGGTGGCGGCATCAGAATAGTGCCGAGCAGGTTTGTTTGAACCCCGACTCTTTCCACAGTTTGGGTGAGGCGTCTGGGGAGAGTCTGACGCCAAGGGATTGGGGGTGGGGGAAACCTGGCCGATCCACGCCTGTTTCTCTTGAAAAGTCAGCCGTTCCACTTTTCCTTTCCAATTTCCAAAAGCGAGTTCCCCTTTGGGGGTAACGATGGCCCCCACCGCACTGAACCCCGCTCTGATGGCACACTACTGCCGGCGGGACAGCTTCTCCACTCAACTCCAAGTTCCCACACATCCATTTGCTGCCCATATCCAGCCGATCTTCTAACTGGGTGGCAAGTGCTGTCCAAGTAGGCCACCATTTTTTGGTTTCAGGTCGTTTCCATCCGCTGCGCTGCGCGGGCGACTGCCCCTTCACTAGGGGGGTGAAGGAAGCTGCTCATCAGGACTCCAACTTAGTTCTGCTGAGGGGACGGTACTGCTCCGACCTCCCCCCCTTTCCCCCAGCACCCGGCAGTAGACGTACCTGAAAAACCCCCCCCGGGAAACCCTGTCAGGGGAGGGACGATCCGCACAAGGCAGCCCCACTGACTACGGAGATTTCCCTTAGTATTTGAATTTGCCCCCCTCTAATAGCTGGGAAAAAGACTCCCTTTTTTGGCCCCGGAAGCGAGGGCCAATAGGGGAAGAGCCAGAATAAACCCTCGCCGGGATGCTGACATTCGGCTGTCACAGCCAGAAACAGCAGCTGGGGGCCATCTGCACAATGACTCCGAGGGGCTTCCGCCCCATCTCCTTGTAACTGCCAGGGCTTGCGGGGTCATCTGCCTCGTCTTCCTCACCCCCATCTACCTCCTCCACTGCTTCTGCTCCCCCTCTTTTGTCACCTGGGTAGAAAATCCACTCATTTCCCCAACAATGCTTCTGCTCCAATGTCCTCCTCCTCCCCTACTCCTCCATTTCACCCCCACCGGACCAGTGGCCGCGAGATGTAGCTCCACGCCCCATCCCCTGCCCAGACGTTTTTTCAGCATCTGTTCCGGGACATAAGCGTGGAATGACGTTTTCCCCCCGTAGTCCTGCGACTGACAAATAACGGGGGCCTCCTCGAATGCCTCAACAATGGAGTGTCCCCTGACTCCCACTGGCTGAATCAAAGCTACACGGGGGAGTACCCCTTCTGCCGGATCAAAAAGAATCGTTAAGGGCCTTTTTCCCCTGTTCTTCAGTCGGCCCCAACATGTGCAGGCGGAATTCCAACGGTGGAAACACGCATATCAGATGTTGGGGGGGGCCGTTCTCCCCGCTGAAACTCAGGAGGGTGTTCCTGGCTTTGTAGGAATGGATAAGTCATGCACATTTTTCCTGGCCATTTTCAAATCTTCAAAAGACGGGGAAAGATTTCAGGAACCTTTTCACAACCAATTTGAACACATGCGCCATATGGGCCATGGACAAATCCCCCCTCGGGCAGCGCGACACCATTTTTCCTCCATTGCCCATCACCTGGCCGATTTGCATTTGGGCGCGGAGAAATCCACCACGTTTTTTCTTGCTGCATGACCGGAGCATTTTCCCCCCCTGTGTGACTTCGTTCACCGAGGGAAGCCAGTTAAAAACGCATGAAAAGCGCTTCCCTACACATGTGATGATGGAGCAGTACTTGGGGGGCGGAATGTGGGGTGGAAGGGGAGGGGGACATTCGCGGGACCGCTTTTTGACAACGTGGAGGAGAAAGCGGCGTCTCTTGTCTCCTTGAAAGGAGGACTGCAGTACCAACAACTTTGGACAGGAGACGGTCAGCTTCTGCACCTTGGGGATTTTTGGACGCATACTGTTGTCAAAATTTGCAATCGCCTCCGAACACTGCGGCGCCAGAGTACGGGAGCAAAAACATCGGATCGGAGATATGTCAAAAGAAAACACTCCTTTTTTCAGAGGTGGGGAGCCTTGACTGCGCAATGGCATGCGGCCACTGGGGGGTGCTCTGCTGTTGCTGCGGGGGCGGGATGGACCACCACTCGAGCCACTTCCCCCGGGGCCACCATGGTGAGCTGTTTTGACGCAGGGCCTTTTCCCAAGTACTCCCGGGCCCCCTTTCCCTTTTCTGCCCACAGATTCTCCCTATCCCCATTTCGGCTCCTCCGTGTCATGCAAAGAACTGCCACCCGCCGAGAAACGGTTTTACTGCCAACCTCCGCACTAGAGACTACACCCACTGCCCCCTGACCCCCGTGCCGCTACTTTCTTGGACCTCGAAGCGGGTTTTTTTCCCCTGGCCACTTGGGTCCCACCTCACACTGCTGTACCCTGCTGACTCACCCACAAACCTATTGGGCTGCCCGCTCCTGACGCCAAGCTAACCCTCTTCTCCCCCCCGATGAAAAAACCTTGCCCACCCCGCTCCCAAGGCGGTCGGCTACATCATCTCGATTTTGTTTATCGCACGCTTCCTCATCATCGGTCCCCTTTGGGAAACAGACTGACCCTCACAACATGACCTCTCACCACCCCCACATCTAACTTTCCGCCTACTGCAAAACAGGGGGTATTTCCCCATTTCTTCCTGCCAAGTAGCTCTACGCCCTCCTCAAATTTTTTCATCCCCGCTATAATATGGGGCTGACCCAGACCACATATAGATCTCTGGGTGAGGAACCGGGTGGGACAATCGGGTTGAGGACAGGTGAGGGCCGCTGACCCGCTCCCGGGGCCATGCCCAAAAAGGGGTTTGTCTGACTTTTTCCCCCGACCTTTGGTTGGGTTGTCAGATGTCTCTGGGAGGAAGGGGTGACCCAGTCAACCAATCAAAACCCTTTGGGGTTTCTAGCAGCACCGGCCGCTAGAAAGACAGCGGCTTGGGCCTCACCGATGACCCCGCTGCGACTCCCTTTGGGTGTGCGCACCCGGGGCCCGGAATGTTTGTGCCTCTCCCCGCAGGGAAGACCTGCCACCTCTCTGTCGCATACGTTTGTTCTAAAATTACAGACACGTTTGATAAAATATCTGTATATGATAAAACACACCCTGTATTTGACTCCAAAATAACCCCCTAAGAAACTTGGGTAACCTTGGATAAAATTTCGCCCACAAATGGGCAGGAAAAAATTTACTTGTATTGCCGTTTTAAAAACTCTTGTATTTTTCTGAAAATAAAAGCACAAACAGGCTTAACTAAACCCTTTGAATAATTTTGCTACAGAATTTTTTCTGTGGCGGGAAAAACAAAGTTTCTTTACTGAGTACAACTGCAAACAACGCTTAATTAACCCTGGATGTAAATTGCGCAAAAGAATTCACAAACCCAAAAATACGAGCTTTTTAGCAATTTTCAATGGGTTTTTTCTACGCACACAAAGAATAAAAAAATTGTAATTAACCTTTGCTTGTGAAAAGGGGCTACAGGAAAAAAAATTAGTTTTGGCATTGAAAGACGGGGATTTTTTTTTTTATTTTAGTCACCACACAGAAAAAAACCGCTTAATTAACCCCCCGGATGTAAATTCCAAACAATTGAGCAAACCACAAACAAAAGCTTTGAGCGTGTTACAATGGCTGTTTTCTACGCTACCAACAAAGAAAAAAAAGTAATTAACCTTTTGTTGTAATTAGGCTACAAAAAATTATTTTTTTCGGGGAAAGACGGGTTTTTTTTAGTCACCACAGCAGAAAAACAACGCTTAATTTGCCCCTGATGTAAAATTGCGGCAAACAATTGAGCAACCACAAACTATGAGCTTTGTAGCGTGTTACAATGGGGTTTTTTCTACCCTACCAACCCAAAAAAAAAAATTAATTAACCTTCGCTTTGAATTAGCTGCAGGAAAAATGTATTTTTGGGGGGTGAAAAACGGTTTTTTTTAGTCACAACACAAAAAACAAACGCTTAATTTAAACCCCCGGGTGTAAATTGCGCCAAACAATTTTAGCAACCACAAACTACGAGCTTTTTTCGTGTTACAAGGCGTGTTTTTTAGCTAAAACAAAAGAAAAAAATTGTAATTAACCTTCGCTTGGAATTAGGGGCCCACAGGAAAAAGAATTTTTTGGCGGAAAAAAACGGGTTTTTCTTTTTGTCACCCAACACCAAACACGCTTAATTAACCCCTGGAGTAAATGCGCAAAAAATTGAGCACCAAAAATGAAGTGGATTTTTAATTGGAAAAATCGGGTTTTCTTTAAATAATACAACAGAACAGGGTTAGATCCCCCTTGGAATTTTAATGTGCTGTGAACGATAGCATTAAAAAAGTATACACTGCAAAAAGGGCGCACACTGGACTTCAATCCAATACCCCCAAAATCAAAATAGAACGATAAAAATATGTCAAAAGCTAACACCCCCCAAAAATCGCTGTATTAAAATCAGTTCTCGCAGAGCTATTACAACAGCCGCGCAGCAAACTTCCCCAATCATAAGTAACGGGATGAGCTCCCCGCGCGCCCCGGACTTATAAGCGCGACCTAAAAGCCAAGGGTCAGTAGTATGGTGTAAGAAAATAAAGAATAAACATGATTTTTTTTAATTAAATTTTTTATCGTAACCCCAATATTATTGTTCATTTTATATACACATCGGGACTAGTGTTGAGCGATTACGTTGACTATCGCCATCGGTCGATGGTCGATAGTCGGCCATCATCGACAAGATATTCGATGGTCGATGATAGATTATCGCCGATGACCATTAAAGTCTATGGGAGAGCAACAACACCTTCATTCTTACACCCAAACAGGGCTGGAGAAGCTGGAATAAACATCCACAACAGTCAAATGGATACGTGCTACATCTTAGGCAACACACTTAGGTTATAAAAGCCACAGAAAAAAACTCACAGACCATTCACTATCCCTGTCTTGTACCACAGCATGACCCTTAAACCTGCATCACCCACAAATTAAAAAGTGCCAGAAGGCAGTATGATTTGAACCATCATTTTACTTGAACTGGACATTGAATATCCCTGTCCTGGAACGCAGCATGAGCCCCAAACCTGCATGACCCCCAGATTTAAAAAGTGCCGGAAAAAGGAGTCTTTCAACCACCATTTTAGTTGAACTGGACATTGACTATATCTGTCCTGTACCGCAGAATGACCATTAAACCTGTCTGACCCACAGATTAAAAAGTGCCGGAAAAAGGAGTCTTTCAACCACCATTTTAGTTTCACTGGACATTGACCATACCTGTCCTGGGCCACAGCATGAGCCCCAAACCTGCATGACCCCCAGATTAAAAAGTGCCGGAAAAAGGAGTCTTTCAACCACCATTTTAGTTTCACTGGACATATACTGTCCATGTCCTGGGTAGTGCTTGCCCCTACGTATGAGTGCGGACCAATTGAGCTTCACTTGGAAATACTGGTGGTTAACGCTCCTGTTACACCCAGGTGCCCTTTTTCTTGGCATTCTTTTTTTCATTTTACTCAAGGTGCTGGAGGAAATTGTCTCTGTGCTTTGTTCTCTGTCCGTGCTCCATACTCCATGTCCTCTGAATAACCTACATCTGGTCAAGTTTTCCTGTACCTCTCTTGTACAATTCAGAGGAATTTTTTTACCATCTATTTTGTACATGCAAGTTTTTTAGTAGTTTAATTCTAGAAAAAACATTTTTTAAAATAGGATGGAATCCCACCAGAGCTTTGTTTCTCTTTTTTAATTGTATTAAATGGGTTGTCTCGATACAGGGATTGCTAGCTATGTTAAAGATCTTGCAAAAACAGTCCATTTTGCAATATGTGTCCATTAACAGTGTCCAAACCTATTCCTGTTTCTGACAGCACCATCACCCTTGAGCCACTCTTGACAATTGTGAAGAACAAATGTCTGTTAGAAACAACATTTTTTTTATAATAGGACCTGTAGTATAATTGCATGTCACAGCAAAATGCCCCCAAAAATTCAAAACATGACCCATGAGCCACTTTTGACAATTGTGAAGAACAAATGTCTGTTAGAAACAACATTTTTTTTATAATAGGACTGTAGTATAAGCTGCATGTCACAGCAAAATGCACCCAAAAATTCAAGCATGACCCTTGAGCCAATTTGGACAATTGTGAAGAACAAATGTCTGTTAGAAACAACATTTTTTTATAATAGGACCTGTAGTATAGCTGCATGTCACAGCAAAATGCCCCCAAATATTCAAGAGTGAAGAAATCAGGCGATACCTTTTAGAGGCTAACTGAGTATATTTGATGGTGAGCTTTCGAGAGAACTAGCTCCCTTCTTCAGACATGATGATATACAAGAAATTGAAAATTCACAGGCTTTTTATACACACAAGACATGGACCTTCAAAGGATCTTAGAATTCTTAAACATAACAAAAAGCAATCTAAGCAAACAAGTCATTTACAACAGGTCAAACAATTAACTATCTGGAAACTTGTGAGGCATGACAGAGGTCAGTAAATCTGCCGTCTTATCTCACAGCCATCACGTGTAATTTGTGGCCATCACAGTTCACATATAGTTTGACATAAAACTAGCATGGATATTTAAACCCCTTTTGCAGAGTCTAAAATTTTTTGCATTAATTTAAATTCCCATTCCTTTCTCTCCCTCTGCGTCTTAAAGTTTCCATTAAAACCACAATCTTCAGATCTTCAATACAGTGGTCCTCTCTGGAGAAGTGTTGTGCCACTGGAAGATCATTCTACTGTTATTAATAGTGAATCTGTGTGAGTTCATGCGCTGGCTGGTCTTTGCCCTGTGTCCCCCACATAAAAGGCCTGTGGTCGGGCATTGCGCACACATAATCAGATACACCACATTGCTAGACCTGCAGGAAAATGTCCCCCTAATTCTGTGCACCTGCTGGGACTGTGGGACAGGTACACTGTCAGCAGTGTGGATGTGCCTGCAGGTCTTGCACCTGTTTTGCAGGCAGGGTGAGGTGCCATTTTCAGTTGGGGCCTTCAGGGCGCTCCGGACAATAATACGCCGCAGGTTTGGTGGTTGCCGAAAGGAGAGGAGAGGGGGGGACTGGGAATATGTCTTTGAGTCTATTGTCTCTATGTAGCACAGGTTGAAGTTCCTTGGCAAACTTTCGTAGGATCTCCAGCTGTGGGTTGTAGGTGACAACTAGGGGCACTCGTTCTTCCTTCTGGGTGTCTTTGTATGTAAGTAGACTGTCTCTGTTGATGGCGGCCGCTTTGCTGATTTGGTTGTCCGTCACTTTTGGTTTGTATCCCAATTGGAGAAATTTTGTCCTCAGATCCAGGAGGTGTTTGTCCAGGTCTGTCTTGTTGGAGCAAATACGATTGTACCGTATAGCCTGGCTGTAGATAATGGATTGCTTTGTGTGCTTGGGGTGGAAGCTGTCATTCCTGAGGTAGGCCGTTCTGTCTGTGGGTTTGTGGTACACTGATGTGAGTAGCCGGTGTTCTTTGATGTGTATTGTAGTATCCAGAAAGTGGATTTTGCTCTCTGAATAGGTAAGCTTGAGGTTGATGGGGGTGGTAAGTTATTGAAGTCATTATGGAATTGAATTAGGGCCTCCTCGCCCGCAGTCCAGATGACAATGATATCATCGATGTAACGGAGGTACATCATGGGTTTGGTGGTGCATGTGGATAGATACGCTCCTTCCAGTTCAGCCATGAAGAGGTTTGCATACTGGGGCGCACATCTGGACCCCATTGAAGTTCCCATTCGCTGTAGATATAGGTCCTCTCCAAATTTAAAATAGTTGTGGCTGAGTATGAACTGTATGAGCTGTGTTATTGGTTTTGTTGGGAGGTTTAGTTTCTCCAGGTGTGTCCGACATGCTGCAACTCCATCCTTGTGGGGAATGTTTGTATACAACGATTCTACATCCATGGTTGCCAAAATGGTGCCCTCAGGAAGTGGACCGAGGGCATTGAGTTTGTTAAGAAGATCCGTGGTGTCCTGGATGTAGCTTGGAGTATCTCTGACCAGGGGTTTTAGGAGATTTTCCACCCAACCTGAGATATTCTCTGTCAGAGTCCCAATACCAGAAATGATAGGCCTCCCAGGGTTGCCTTCTTTGTGGATCTTGGGGAGCATGTAGAAGCAGCCCGGCCTGGGATCCGCTGGGATGAGCCCCTCTACCTGGCTCTGGACCTGAGTTGGAAACTTCTTGATCATATTCTTTAGCTGTTTTATAAAGTCCTCTGTGGGATCACTGTTAAGTTTGGAGTAATGGGCAGGGTTGGAAAGCTGCCTGTTTGCTTCCTGGATATAGTCAGAGGTGTTCATCATGACTATTGCGCCCCCCTTTGTCAGCTGGTTTTATTATTACGTCCTGATTTTCTTTCAGTGAGGTGATGGCCTTCTGTTCCTGCAGGGTTAGGTTGTGGACCTGTTTCTTTACTTTCCCCAAGATCTCAGATTTTATCTTGCTTCTGAAACAGTCAATGTATTTATCCAGTGCTGCATTAGTTCCAGGCTGTGGGGTCCAGGTTGATTTTTTGGTGGGTTCCTTATGGGCTGTTCTCTCAGAGTCGCTGCTGTATGGAAGGTCTTTTCCATAGAAGTATTCCCTCAATCTCATTTTTCTGAAAAACTCCTCCATGTCATTGCAGAGTTTGACATGGTCGGTGAGTGTTGAGGGGCAGAAGGAGAGACCTTTGGAGAGAGCTGACATTTCGTGCTTATTTGGCTCATAGGAGGAAAGGTTCACCACACAGGTCTGCTGAGCTGGGCTGGTGCTTGTGGTTGTAGTAGTAGGGCCTTTTTGTCTCAGTCTCTGGAGCTTTTTCTTCTTGTTGTTGATAAGCATGTCCTGCAGTTTCCGGTAGTATGTGTGGAGTTTGGCCTTCATCTCCTCTGTGTCATTCTCCAGTGATGTCTTTAGGGCCTGTATCTCCTCCTGTGTTTTTCTCCTGTTGTTATAGGAAATTTTTAGCATGTAGTTTCGCAGCTTTTCAGATGTTCGAATACATAGTTGTTCTGCATATCGGCTGTTGTAGGTGTGCCGGGTTGGGTTATGCAGAGTGAAGCCTTTTGGGATGAGTCTTTCCTTTTTGCATTTTGTTAAGAAGAAGATGTCGCTGTTGAGTTGGGCAAGTTTCTTAAGCCGGTTTTTCAATTCCATTCTTGAGCGGTACATTGTGGTATCTTCCAAATTGCTAGTAGTATAATGTTGTACCGTGTTAGCCATAGAAAGTAGTAGAAGAGTGAAGAAAGCATAACCCTTGAGCCACTTTGGACAATTGTGAAGAACAAATGTCTGTTAGAAACAACATTTTTTAGAATAGGACCTATAGTATTGCTGCATTTCAAAGCGCATGCCCCCAAAAATTAAAAAAAATAACTTCTCAGCCACTTTTAAAATTGTGAGGGAAAAAATGCCACTTAAAGCCACATTTTTTTCAAAGGACCATGTTTTATAGTTTTATCTAAAACCAGCATGCCCCCAAAAAATTTTTAAAGAATGACTTCTCACCCACTGTTAAAATTTGTAAAGGGAGAAATGCCGCGTAGAAGCCCATTTCTTTTCAAAGGACAAGATTATTGCTGTTTCCCAGCAACATGACCCCAAAAAATTTTAAATAATTCTCGCACTATTAAAAATTGTGATGGAGAAAGCCACTTAAAAGCCACTTTTTTCCTTTTCAAAGGACCATGTTTATAGCTGTTCTCACAGCAACATGACCCCTAAAAACCATTGACAAGTGAAAGTTTAAGAAAAATGGGGTAAAGGGAATTTACGGTTTTTGTCATGAAACTTTTCTGTTTTTTACAGTCCCCTCACAGCAAAACCGCAAATGAACGTTTGGGAAAAGAAAATAAAAATTTCAGAAGAAATGTCATTTTAAAAAAATTTTTTAAAAGGAAAACCCATTTGAGAGGAATTAAAGTAGACCGGCAACTAATCGGTGACCTCGGCAATTGGGGCCCAACCATCATCAGGTCCATGCCTGTTCTCTTGATGAAAGTCAAACGATCCACTTTTCTGGGAAAGGGTGTGTTTGTTTTAAGACTCCCCAGCGGGCCTGAAGGTCCGCTCAGATATGACGCTGGCTGTGGGCGGACAACACCTCTATGGTGTGGGAGTAAATGGGGCCCATTGTCCTTTTTTGGATACCCAGAAGTCTATTGGGTTCGGAACACACCCAAAAACATTGGTGTTGAGACGCAGATAGTCGTGCACCTTTGATCTTAAGCTGGTCTCTTTTGGGGTTGGTTGTGTGCCCTGCATTGAAATGCGTTGGTGAGGTGGTAAATAAAATTGCCAGAGGTCACCCCATTAGGCTTCTGCCACTTGCCTGCTGTTTACGCTACGGTACTTGGCCACTCTACTGCTGTCACGTCGCTGATGTTGTTCCACCACGACATTTGGGGAACGTGAAGCAGACACAAAACAGATTGTCTCCAGTTGATCAATCAGCAAGGTCTCCATTTTCCTGCTTTTTTACTCTCTATTTGGGTGGGTGGAAGGAAAGTGCTGAGTTTTGTTTTGTACCGGGGATCCAGGGGGTGGCCACCCAGTAACTGTTGTCATTTTGATGGCCTTAATGCGAGGATCATGTTGGGGGAAATGGAGCATCCAAGCACTCATGTGAGAGATGGACCCTTGATTTCCCAAGCCTCTGGGTCGAGGGGCACTGGGAAAAACTGATCTTCCTCATCTTCCCCCTCCGCCTCAAATTCACGCCAAACCTCTTTCCAAGGCATGGGACGTCGGTAAGTCGGTGTCTAGGAATACCTCCTCCTCCTCCGCTTCCTCCGGCACAGCTTCAACACAGCCCTGACTTGCCTGAGATGATACACCTGGAGAGCTGAGGGCGCCACCTTGCATTACCCCTGGACCCCAAACCATGCCTAATGAAGACCGATGAAATTGTGAAACTGTGGGGGCCTTGTGGATTTGACGGAGTGAAAGGCTCCGGGGTCCGCATCTGTGTCCGTTCCTCCTCCGTCGCTAGCGGGGAACCTGTTTTCTCAGAGTGTCCAACGATCGTTCCAGAACTAAGATCACCACAATGCTCATGCTGACAAGGGCATTGTCCGCACTGACCATTTTGGTGGCTTCTTCAAAGCTGGCAAGGATGATGCAAAGCTCTTTCACCTGCCTCCACTCTCGGTGGCTCAACACCCCAAGGTCCGCACCGCTACTTGTCAGGCCATGTGTCACTTCGTACTGCGTAATGGCATTGCGCTGCTGCCACAATCGCTGGAGCAGTGGAGGGTGGAATTCCAGCGTGTTGCCCGTCAACAATGAGACGGTTGATGGGGGAGGCCAAGCTGATGCTGCAACGCAGCCAGGCGGGCCCGAAGCAGGGGTGCGAAAGGCGGAAGTGCTAACTTAGACTTCGAGCCTTCCTCAGATGGAAGTCAAGACCCGGGTAGCTGTTTTTGAAATTTCTGGACGACAAGGTTCATGACATGTGCCAGGCAAGGGATGTGCTCCAGCCTACCGATCTTAAGGGCGGCCAGCAGATTTCGCCCGTATCGCACTCCACCCTTTCCTGGCAAAGGGTTCTTGGCACCCAGCCAGCGCTTGGTCTCAATTGCGGAGAGCCGTCCACAGCTCCTGACCTTTTGTGGGGATGGTCTCCAAGACAGATTAATTTCAACACGGCCTGGTTTCCTGGGCACGTGATGCCACCAGAGGACCTTGGGGAAAGAGCCCTGCACCATCCCTGCGGTTTTTGAAGAGGGCGTGCACCGAGCCTGAGAGCCACCTTCACCCCCAGAGAATCCACCAGCTT
Source organism: Phyllomedusa bahiana (assembly GCA_025379985.1). Taxonomy (NCBI): domain Eukaryota; kingdom Metazoa; phylum Chordata; class Amphibia; order Anura; family Hylidae; genus Phyllomedusa; species Phyllomedusa bahiana. Next base: position 22,247 of record JAODAL010057144.1, read on the forward strand.
TACCCAGTGAGCTGTCACAGGATATAGCGGCCTTGGCCGTGGCATTTTACTAGTCCATGTGTTTGGTGGTCAGATGGAATTTTTCCCGGCCACAGATGCAGACAACGCGCTTGAAATTTTAGATGACACGTGGCCTGGCCAGGGCAGGGACGGCTTTTCTGGCAAAAAGAATGCCTGCTCGACCAACTTGTATTGGGGGCAAAGGCAAGGGCCATGAACGTTGGCCGGAACCCATCTGTGTCCACCAGAGGAAAGGCAACCCTTTCCAAGGCCAAAAGCCTTGCATCCGACATTCAGGCTTTTGGCCTTGGGATGGTTTGGGTTAAAGTGTTTCTTCTGCTCCCAAACCTGGAAGACAGAAGGCTGGCTGCTAGAATGGCTGCTGTACGGCGTGCAGGTCGTAAAACTGGCGGAAGGAGAAGGGGTTGGATGGGTCTCTGGTGTGCTGGTGGTACTCGGGCGACGGTGGAGCTGAAGCGGAGGCTGATCCCTGATCATGACTCTGAGAGACTTGGGCAGCTGAGGAACGCTTGGTGGTGGCGGAGGAGGAGGAGGCGGAGACAGAGGGTTTTGACAGTGGTTGGGGCTCGGGGTCGGTTCCCTTTTTGGC
>JAODAL010057145.1:0-22856 GCA_025379985.1 Phyllomedusa bahiana
ACTGCTGGGCAGTTTAGATGTCACAATTTTAAATTTTTCGAGCATCCCACAGCATTGTTGGGGAAAGCTTTTTGAGAAATTTTCTACATAACATACCACTGCAGCCAGAATTGAAATGGTTTTTTTGGAATGTTTTTTATTTTCTTTTCAGAATAATTTTTTTCAAATTTGATAAAAAATTTTCTTTTACAACTTTGGGGGGGTCCCCATGGGGGGCAACAGTTTGGGCCTTTCCTGGCTAACCTTTTATGCGGGGTGGGAGCACACTGTTTTTACGTGGGGTAATCCATTTTTCGATTTATAGTCTGGTATGGGCGCTACTGATAAACCCTCCTCATTTTTGGGGGGAGGGGGTCATGGGGCTCCATCCCAACTTGTCCTATTTAAAACCAAAAACAATCAAATTCAATTCACACTATGTAGAAAAAACAATTTCATTTTAATATATACTTAAAGGGGTTGTCCACTACGAAGACAATTTAAAAATGTGGGGACCAAAAATCTAAGAGTACGCCTTGTTACTATTGGCAAATGCTACGGTTTTAGACAACGCGGGTTTTTACAGTGCTTAAAAACGGTTTTGTTACTGGGGGGAAGCATTCTGCCTGCCCAGGTCGGCACATAAAAGGGAAAAGGGCAGTGAAAGGTGGGCAGGGATGGTGATTGGCAGCATGGAGGGAAGCAGTGGAGGATTTTTGCGGGGGGAGGTGTTTTGAAATGTTCCTTACTGCCCTCCTCCACCCTGGGGCGCCAAAACACCCCCCCCGCTCTTCACGCCCTTTTGCCCTGCATGCCCTGCCAATCCACAACCCCCCCTTAAGCAAAGGAGCATAACGTAACTAAGGGAGCCGACAAGCACTCGGGTCGGGACTTATACTTTTCTACGTTTTTGTTATTGTTTAACTTTGAACTACAACTTCAAACATAACCCAAAAGGAAATTCTAACGAAGCTTTACCCCAACTCTAACTAAAAGTCCAACATTAACCCAATTCCAACTCTAAAATAAGTTTAAATTTCTAACCCTAACCCCAACACAAACCCAACCTCAACGTAATTCTAACCTTAACCAAACTGTAATTCTAAACCTAACCCAAACTGAAACCTATCCAAATTAGACCAAAAAAATAAATTTTTAAATTAAAGCCTACCCCAAAAAACTCAACCCTCCCAACTCCAACCCAAAGTCGGGGAAAGGGGATACATTTTTCCAAATTCCAAAATTTTTTCATTTTTGTAAACTACATAATTATGATATTCGGGTCCAAAAAACCCTTGATTGGAATTGAAGGGAAAACTTTTATGATACATAAAAGGATATGGAATATTTGGACCAAAATAAATGAATAAATATTACAACTAACCCCCGCTACAGAAACAATTGCTAAAAAGTGATGTCCATCTAAATAACCCCCAATAGGACGAGCTGCCTTAACAAATTTTTAGGGGCCCCGGGGTAAAGCACTTCAGTGGGCCCTGCCCAAATAAAATATCACACTTGTCCATCCTTAGCTCCCCCCCCCCCAGGCAAAACCCTATTACTCATAGATTGTAAGTTTTTTTGCGAGCGGGGCCCTCAAACCTTGTGTCCACTGAAAAGTGCTCCACTGTAAAAATACGTCTTGTCATTGCTTTAAAAAAAAAACCCTCTAATTGTAAAGTCCCGGGAATAGTTGGCGCTATAAAATAAAATTTATTTTTATTATTTTTACATCACGCCCCATTTATGTCGGAAAAACCGGGACCGCAACCTTAAAAGACTTTTGGCAGGGCAGGGAGCCTTTGGCTTCCTTCTCCACCATGTTTTTTTTTTTAACTGTTTGCACATCCTAAAAACACACAAACATTTAAATAAGCAAAGCAACCAAGTGATCCAAAATTTTTTTCTTGAATTCCTGGGAATACAATACCACCTTTGGCCCCACCTTGTGGGGCCCCGGGGGAACTCCAGTGGCCCAATGGAAGAGAGTCCCTAAATAGAGATAACTTAGACTGATACATTGTAGCAAACTATCGGGCAAAGGAAAATTTGTGTTGGTGTTTTTTTATTTTTTTTAAAGCAGACAGAAATTGTCCAGATAAATACAACTGTAACAAACTTCATTTAGGGGAATACAATCTGTTTTCAACCTTTGGGTTCAGTGACAGCAAAAAAAAATTTTGCAAACAGCAATGAACACAAAATAAAATTTTTTCACAGTCCCCATTTTGCATGATTTAGCTCCATTACAGAAATTTAATATCCGCAATTACGGCAGCAATACCAGGTAAAAAAACCAACAAAAAAGAGGCCAATGTCAGATTCCCATCCTGCTCATTCCCACAATAACAGCAATGAAATGTATTATGTTTACCTAAACGACAACAGTTTCAAAAAAATTAAGTTATGGGCAGCGGAGCCTAAACGCTCTCTCACTTTACAAAAGCTCCCCAAATTGAATTGCTTAATTTTAAAGGGGGAAAGAGTAAATTGGAGCCTCGGGGGGAGGGTTTTAGAAAAACGGAAAAAGCTTGGAAAGGTCAAAATTCTCCAAAATGAGTTTTGCGCGGCGCGGCGGGGCGCGGGGGGGCCCTCTTCAGAAAACAAAATATTAAATTATGAAAAAATGAAATTTGAATGCTCGGCACCGGGGCTAATGACTGACTGATCATTTTTACCCCGTCTGGGGGGAGAAAAAGCAAATGTATAATGGCTCAGGAGAAAGAAAATTTCCATAGGAAAAGTTACAGTAGGACCCCAAAAAAAAGGATGATTTTTATAACAAATATGATAAAAAACCACCAAAAGGGCAATTTAAAACCCAAAACTGTGTAATACTTAGGAAGGGGAAATCCTCCTTAAGGGGAAACACCGAACGAAAGGGTTTTAAGTTTTTGTTTTTCCTTTTTCCCCCCACTTACATCTGCAAACACAAGACTCGGGGGGGTCAAAAGCAAATTGAGGATTTGTTACAACCAACAAGGGGGGGTTGGGCTTCCACCCCCCTTTTCCCTAATGCCTTGTGATGTTGATACTAGTGAGACATGTATAACTATGTAGGCACAGGCTTTTTTCACTATTTTTTTTGCAAATGCCCTAATGTATAAATGGTTTTGTTCGTTCATAAAAGGGGTCTAAAGTTCCCGCCCCTCGCCTGGTTTTTTAGCGCATTGGGAACTTAGGCGATTAGTAAAGCCCCCAAACATGTATAAAAGGCTATAGAAGGGGGTGGAAATAAGAGAAGTCATTAGAACAGCGTCGGGTAGAAACTATGGACGATCCGCTTGGAACCACAGGCCCAGCAATACCTGTGCTGTCCGCTCTTGCTGTATTAGAATAAGGGGGAGAGCACAAAATCATTTTCAAATTGAATAATAAAAAAAAAAAAATAAAAATCTAACATCTCACACATGGTTATTTCTGTAAAATTAGGGCTTGTTCACACGACGTTTTCGATCCGTTTTACGGATCCGCTTTTTTACCACTGCAAACTGCATCCGAAACGCGGATCTCTCTCTCTCTCTCAGGAGGAAGGGCGCAGACACTCAGCTTGTAAATACATTTTTTAGGAGATATTTTTATATTTTTGGGATATTATATATTTTTATATTCAATTTACATAACCATTTTTTTTTAAAATTTTAAAAAAAAAGAAAATTTTTATACATTTTGACCTTTTTTCCCCCCAACCACAAATCCACTCCACTGCGATTTCCCGGGCTCAGGCAATCACATTGACATGGGTTCTTCCTGTCCGAGCTAATGCACTTAGTTTTGCCAAACCCACATTCAAGATATTCAATTTTCACAATGTGGTGCGACCCCCCCCCCCCCCCCCCCGACACCCCCTCAAGTTAGGTGCATTAGAAAGTGTTGAGTCTTACGAAAAATGACCACACATCATTAGGACATTAGACTCAGCCGCCATTTTGGGTGCCAAAAAAGGGGGAAAAAACCCAATCATACAGGCCTCTCTTATGTAAAACCAACAGTCTTACAAAGCCCCACTTTTACAAAAATCTGTGAAAGTATAGAATGCAAGCGACTTACACCCTTATATATAGCCTTTTTTAGCACCAATTTTTGTCAACTTTTTTTTTGGGGGCATTTTTTTGGTAAATTTTTTGCACACAAGGGGTATGTTCAAAACTTTTTAAAATTTGTGGCGCGCATTTCACCACGTATTTGCGTTAAATACATCCGAAAGCGTTTGAAATTTAACGGAAAATTCATAGCTCCCCGGGAAGAGAATGAAAATGTCCGGGCCATGGTACTTCAAAAACATCCGGCGTATTGGCGCGTAAAATACGAAACCGCAAAACCTGTGTGAACATATCCAAGACCCCCCCCCCTTTTCAATAAAGCCAAACGCCTTTTTACAGAAACCATGCCCTTTATCAAACGAGGCACATAAGTGTTTAGAAACGTTTAAAAAAACGTAATAAAATGGTGTAAAGCATTACCCCAGTTTTTTTTCCCCAAATTTTGTGAAAGATTAGTTTTAAAACATTCAAAAAGTGGGGGACAGGAAAAATTACTTTCAAAAATATTTTTTTTTTTTTTGCTTTTTGGGGAAAAATAGAATTTATCTGCTCGAGTGGCCCACAAGTGGGCACTGGGACCTGATGCACCACGGTTCAACTATCGGCATTTGGGAAAACCCGAGCTGTTACTCTAATGTCAAGGGACTGAAAATTTGTTTACTTTAAGAAAAGACTTTAGACTCACAAAAAAACTCCGCCTCATCATGAATAAAAAGAGCTGTGAATAGGGAGCTGTTATTCTAACACTGCTATAAACCACCCACGCCTGACAAAAAATAAATAAAAAGCTTCTTGCCTCGGGAACACAGGGTGAAAAACCCCCCCTTAATAAATTCCCCATTTTGTCCCGCAAAAGGAAGAACCCTGAATAGCCACTAATATCACACTTGGATGGGAGATTATGGGCCAAATTATTTAGAGGGAATTCTTTTGAAGCCCCAGTGAGGCACATGTAAGCAAAAGGGACTTCCCCAAAGCCTTTTGGGTTCTCCCCGTCACAGTGAACGACCTTCTGAACTTAGGCCCGGTTTACAGAATGTAAATGGACCCCTTTTACAACGACATCCGCCCTAAAAGAAATTCATTGACCCCAATGGGCCCTTGCATTTTTCCCCCGCGGGGCCCATCTTTTTACAGAAAAAAAAAACCTACCAACATGCCGGCAGAGCTTGTGACGAGGTTCGGAAAAGGAACCCCAACACTAGTGTGCACCAAGCCTTAGGTTAGGTGCACCACGGTCCCCGGGCGCAGTTTGGGTCCCATAAAACCCCTTTGTGGACAATGGGGTATTTTATTTGCTGGTACACCCGACAAAATTGCCAATAATTACACCCCATGGGCCAGCTTTTAGCACATACAACCAACCCTCATTTCCCTTTTTCCCCCCAAATACCTTCCTTCAAAGTTTTTCGGTACCAATTAATTTTATAGCTGATAATCAAAATACAATAAAAAGTATCAGAAGTCTGATCAAAGCTGAAAAGCCCAAAAAATTTCCTCCATCCAAAACCCACATTATAACCCATCTTAAAAAAGCTGCACCTATTTGGGGGGAAATCTTCATCAAAGGGGGTCTTCAGCAAGCAAAAGATGGGTCAATTGCTGCCTAATCTTCACTCGCTCCCATGATGTTTTCTTGCTCATTTTTTGCTTTCCCGGGTTGTAAAGACCTCAATTCCCGAGCCAGCAAGCAATTCCTATTTGAAAAAAGGGGGTGGCTTTAAAGGTTTGCCTAAAAAAAAAAAAACACCCGTGGATTTCTACTCCGGGCAAAACAGAGCTGATTCCCGTTTTGGAGAACGAACTCCTGGTTCCTTTTTGAAACTCTAAGTAGAACTGCAGGAAACCACAGAAAGTGTAACGAAAGTGCCTTACAAAAGTGCCAAACTAAAAGAGAGAGAATAATAAAGCCCCTTTTCACTAACCCCCCCCCTCTTTGGTGTGTACTCAATTATGGGGTTTTTTTGAGCAATTTTTTTAAAGCCAAAGCCAGGAATGGATTATACATTTAGAATAAGGACTGAGACTTCTTTTCCCTTTAAAAATTCTTTTTAAAATTTCACTATAAAAAAGAATTGGGGAACGATCCCCCAAAAGACCAAGATCATGTTTCCACTCATACACGTGTTACAAAAAAAAAACCTGTCCAAAGGGGAAGGGTTAAACCGAACTCTCTTTTTTGACCATTGTAACCACAAAGGCCACACGGTTCAATTTTAAACGGGTCCTGGGTCAATTTCCCAGACCCACCATGGGGTTTTTCCTTGGGCCCACCAGTGGAGCTGATTCTTGATGCCACCTTTGGTGATGATTCTTGGGGCCACCAGTGGAGAGATTCTTTTAGGTCCACCATGTAAGGGTTCTTTTTGGCCCACCAGGAGATGATTTTTGGGGTCCCCCAGTAGAGTTTTAACTTGGGCCCACCATGGAGTTGATACTTTAGTCCACCAGGGAGCGATTCTTGGGCCCACCATGGGGTTGATTCTTGGGAACCCCCATTGAGATGATTCTTGGACTCACCATTGGGGTTGACTTGGGGGCCCCACCATGGGAGGGGGGTTTTTGGGGCCTATCTGTGTAAGGGATTTTTAGGCCCACTGGGAAGCCGATTCTTAAGACACCAGTGGAGAGATTTTTGGGGGCCCCCGGGGAAACGATTCTTAGGGCCACCAGTGGAGATGATTCTTGGCTCTCACTAGTGCAGTTAATTCTTGGGGCACACCTATGGAGTGGATTATTGGGGCTCACCATACAGCTACGTAAGAAATTTTCTCTCGCCTCCCTTCTCCCCTTTTTCCCGACAACAACCTAGGGTCCGCCCGGAGGGGCCCCCCAGTCTCTGGGGCCACCCAAGGGGTCCCCCGCTTTCCGTGAACCTCACAGGTTTGGATTTTTTGGCTGCCCGTACAAAGCTTTGAAAAACCCATGCTCCAGGTTTCTGTCAGAGCAGCCAACCGGACATCCACCAGGAGCCAGAAAGGGAGACAATAGGAAGTTCAGGTGATTAAATCCAAGAGTGCTGGGTCCCTCATTGTCCAAGGTCACATCAGCAGTCAATACTTTCCTTTACAGGTATTGCAAATTCAGGAAAAAGGCAAAGGAGTCATGTCTTACCCTAGATAGTAGTGCAGGGGGCCCATTACTATGGTGCCCCATACACATCTGTAAGATACAACATGGAGGCGATGCTCTATGATCACTGATGACTTTATTTTTATATAAAAGTTTTATTGCATAATAAACTCCAGAAAATGGCCATGACCTTCTCCATCACTGACCGCGGACGCCTGCCAAGAGGTGATATTACATGGGATTTGTGGGCAGAAGATGCGGCTATTAATCTGCAGGTAAAAACATACACAGAAGGCGCGCGGCTATCACCCCTGCGATGTCTAATGAGATTTACCTGCTGTTATATGACGCATGTGGGGCCATATTTACTTCACAACCTCCAAAACCTGATTATTGGCGGCGGCAACAGAGCGGCTGATGAAATGACTCGGCCCCATGTCACACTGAGATGACATTACCTCGTGACTATACAGAAACTGCTAGTGACCTTCCCAGGACATTGGTCAATTAGCAGCAAATGTAACTGGTTAAACTGGTCCTCAGAGCTGATACACAGAGAGAGAGAGAGAGAGAGACAGAGAGAGAACGAGGAGAGACATATAGATAAAGGATGATCTGATACTAGACTGGTAATGATAAGATGGATAGATAAATAGATACAAAGGAGAGAGAGATGAGACAAACAGACAGACAGACAGACAGACAGACAGACAGACAGATAGATAGATAGATAGATAGGAGAGAGATAGATAGATAGATAGATATGAGGTAGATAGATATGAGGTAGATAGATAGATAGATAGATAATAGGAGATAAAGAGATAAAATAGATAGATAGATAGATAGATAGATAGATAGGAGATAGATAGATAGAAAGGAGAGAGAGAATCACTGATATATTGGAAACAGATGATAGATGGATAGATAGATAGATAGATAGATAGATAGATAGATAGATAGATAGATATATATTAGATAGATGGATAGATAGATAGATAGATAGATAGAAAAGAATAGATGGATAATAGATAGATAATAGATAGGAGATAGATAGATATGAAAAAGATATAATAGATAGATAGATAGATAGATAGATAGGAGATAGATAGAAAATGAGATAGATGGAATAGATAGATAGATAATAGGAGATAGATAGATAGAATAATAAAAATAGATAAATTATGAATAGAAATAGATAGATAGATAGATAAAAAAAGATAATAGATAGATAGATAGAAAATATAGAATGGATATGAAGATAGATAGATATGAGATAAATAGATATGGGATAGATAGATATGAGATAGATAGATAGATAGATGGATAGATAGATATATAGATATAAGATAGATAGATATATAGATAGATAGATATGGAATAGATAGATAGGTAGATAGATAGATAGATAGATAGATAGATAGATTTGAGAGATGATAGATTAAAGATAAATAGACAGATGACAATGGGCAATAACTTCTTTCCTTACTTCCGTTCTTTTGTCACTTGCAGGTAACAACTCCCCAGTTGGACAATTACCTCCTTCTCCCCATAAAATCATCCATAAAACGTTGTTTAGCTATAAGAGGCTTCATTTTCCGGTTTGGCTGGGGAATTTTCCCGGCCGCCGAGGTCACCGTACTCTGCTTGTTTCTAGGTATTAAAAATGTCTTTGTGGTCGGGATCCCATTCTCTTATATCAAAGTCGTACATCACAGCAATCAGATTATATTGCCACCTGAAATGAAGTCTCGAGATTTCGTCTGTGTGAGCGGAGAGTTGTTGTCTCCTATACAAGGATGCATGTATCATGCAGACAGCAGCTGTGGGCCCCAAGGAGACGAGGGGCCCAGCTCAACCTGCAGTGCTCCCTAATACCACCACAAACCTGTGTGAGAGTCAGGCCCGCAGTCTGCTCTACTCCTCTGAGGGTCTACACTGGACCTAGGATGGAGATAGTGTTGGGTGCAGAACCATCGCTGCTTCTTGCTATGGGGTCTCCTCTGCTACCTCTCTGGGATCTCACAGTGTCACTATCATCAAAACAAGAGACAAAGTCAAGATGGCAACCGGTCAACTATTATTTCACGCTATTTACCCATGACCCTAAATTATTACACACTAACTTCGGTGTCTTAGCTACAACCTATGAGGATGGAAAGGAAATTTGTTGGGTGGGAAGCCACCATCTATGCTTGGACCTTTCAAAAGCATTTTGGAGGAGCATCCTACAGATCTCCTCATTCACAGAGTTGGACTTAGGGCTACATGGCCCATTGAAGGACACACATTTCGTATTTTCTAAACTCCAAAATTTAAGTGAATTGTCAGGTTAAAAAAACAACCTTTTAGGTCAATTGAATCAAGAGTCTCTCAATCAATTGACCACCAAGAGCATCTTTCCCCTCTGGAGGGTCCGACACCACTGAGCATTCCATGAATGATCTATTGATTTCAATAAGCACCTTGTGATACTCAATTTTCCCCGTGGAGGTGCTACAGGTTTCCCCACAGATAACTGTTACGGGCCGTGCCGTGACCAGTCCTTCCAGCTAAGGGCATGGTCATTGGCCTTCTCACCTCCTTGTGCAGCATCCCGGCACTCTTCTCTGCCAGCCTTCCCATCCTGCTGGCTCTTCCATAGGATGGGCCCTCCCTCTAGTTCATTTAAGATACCAGCAAATGTCATTTGGTTTTTCCAGGTAATGACCTGTTTCTCATCTTTACTTAAAGCCCCCCCCCCCGCCCCACTCACTGTCAGATTACTGGTGTCTCTCATTGCATCTTGAGCGATTATCAGTTGTGACCCTTGGCTTGTTCCTGATCACTAGTATACTCAAAAAAGTGCACCTTCTACGGATCAGCTATGTTCAGCTAGTTCACATTCTCCTACCATCCGAGAGGACTGTGTGTGTGTGCCGCTTGTCCAATATGGATTTTATAACTCCTATTTGAGGTGCCGTACTGTAGAAATGCTGCTTCCAAACCGAGCCGTGTAACCGGGATGATCTGAACTGAGAGTTCTGCATGAACAATCAAAACCGCAAGTTATGTCTTTGAAATGTCAATCTATGTGATATTACCAATGGAACTGTTAGTATAAGTTCGTGGACAATAAAAAAGTGTTTGCTATTTTAAAGAAAATTGTTATTTTTTACCCACCTGTTCAGTTTAAAGTTCGTTCCTGATCACCCCATTTGTCTACTGCCTGCCCTGACCTTCTGCCTGTGACCCTACTTCTAGTGAACTCTGCCTGCCCTCGATTTCTTCTTCTGGCCCAACTTTGAAATTATTCTACCTACCCTGACCTTCTGCTTGCGTCCTGCCCTGAAACTCTGCTTGTGACTCAACTTCCAGAGAACTTCACCTGTCCTAACCTTCTGCTTGTGACTAGACTTCAAGAGAACGTTGCCCACCCTGATTCCGACTTCAAGAGACTTCCATCTGCCCAATCCTTCTGCTTGTGACCCAACTTCAAAAGAACTCTGCCTTGCCCAGTCCTTCTGCTTCTGACCCAACTTTAGGAGAACTCCGCTTGCCCTGGCCCCTGACCCTCTGTTTCTTACCCAACTTCAAGCAAACTTTGCCTGTCCTAACCTTCTGCTTGTGACCTGACTTCAAGATTCTTCAGATTGCCTTGACCTCCTTATTTTGACCCAAATCAAGAGAACCTGCCTACCCTGAACCTCTGTTGTGAATAAATTTTGAGAGAACTTTGCCTGCCCTGAACCACTGCTTGGAAGTCAGCCATGCCTTCTGATTTCTCACCTTGTCAGCTGTCACCGAGAGTTCAAAGCAATGAAGTCCAGATCTCTTATACACAAGGGAAAACCAGGGGGCTCCTCTGACTCTACTCCTCGGCATAGTACAACACCAAAACCTATAGCTGACCTGACTTTAGGAGAACTCCGCTTCCTCTGGCACCTGATCCTCTGCTTCTTTTCTGACTTCAAGAGAACTTTGCCTGTCCTAACCTTATGCTTGTGACCTGACTTCAAGAGTCTTCAGATTGCCCTGACCTTCTGCTTGTGACCCAAATCAAGAGAACCTGACTTCAAGAGTCTTCAGATAGCCCTGGTCTTATGCTTGTAACCCAAATCAAGAGAACTTTGCCTGACCTATCCTTCTGCTTGTGACCTTACTTCAAGAGTCTTCAGAATGCCCTGATCTTCTGCTTGTGACCCAAAATCAAGAGAACTTTGCCTGCCCTATCCTTCTGCTTGTGACCTGACTTCAAGAGAACGTTGCCCGCCCTGAATCCGACTTCAAGAGACTTCCATCTGCCCAATCCTTCTGCTTGTGACCCAACTTCAAAAGAACTCTGCCTTGCCCAGTCCTTCTGCTTCTGACCCGACTTCAAGAGAACTTTGCCTGTGCTAACCTTCTGCTTGTGACCTGACTTCCAGAGTCTTCAGATTGCCCTGATCTTCTGCTAGTGACCCAAACCAAGAGAACTTTGCCTGTCCTAACCTTCTGCTTGTGACCTGACTTCCGATCTTCAGATTGCCCTGGTCTTCTGCTAGTGACCCAAACCAAGAGAACTTTGCTTGTCCTAACCTTCTGCTTGTGACCTGACTTCAAGAGTCTTTAGATTTCCCTGACTTTCTGCTTTTGACCCAAATCAAGAGAACTTTGCCTGTCCTAACCTTCTGCTAGTAACCTGACTTCCAGACTCTTCAGATTGTCTTGACCTCCTGATTTTGACCCAAATCAAGAGAACCTGCCTACCCTGAACCTCTGTTGTGACTAAATTTTGAGTGAACTTCACCTGCCCTGACCCACTGCTTGGAAGTCAACCACGCCTTCTGACTTCTCTCCTCGTCAGCTGTCACTCCAAGTTCAAAGCAACGAAGTTCAGATCTCTGGTAAACAAGGGAAAACCAGGGGACTCCTCTGACTCTACTCCTCGGCACAGTGCAACACCAAAACCTATAGCTGACCCTGTGGATCCGCCACCTGCCGGTCACATGATCACTGGAGACCCCAAAGTAGGGCGACCAGTGATCAGCTGATTTTCAGCGAGCGCTTCTCACACCAAAAAAAAGGAATTGTTTTCCTTTAAATTTTTAACAAAAAGTTTACAATAAAGAAACAGAACTTTTTTGCCGTAATTTGTCATTTTCATAGCGAATGTCAAATTAGCTTCTGTTACACAAAACTCCACTAAGGTTTCTATTATTTATAAGGAACCGATCCAAGCGCAGCGATTGTATAATTTGGTCATTTTTTTAATTGGGGAAAAATCCGCACCTTGTATGAAAAAGGGAAAAAGCATTATTTTGCAAAAACATGATAAATTGTAGCACTTAGCTTTAATTATCCCCTTATTTATTTTTAATTCGGCTCTTCAAAGCTGAATTGCAATTTTCCTTATTGCTCATTAGTATCCATTCATGTCGATGGCCATTAGTGAGCAATAACGACCGCAACGCATCGCTCTATACCCCAATTTGACTTCAATGTGTTAATTGCGCCACTTACACACTATCAATTGCTAAACCGTTTTGTGGAGGTAATTTAATAATCTCCCAAGTAGTTTCCTCATTGCGGTTATCATGAGAACGCGCTAGAATGGAGAATCCGCTCACAAGATGATCAGTCAAGCACCTGCCTGTCTGCGCTGCGCATCCATATGTAAAGCTGGAACAACAAGTCTGTAAACTAAAACTGTATTACTGGTTATTGAATTCTACCATAGGAGAGAAAGGCAAAAGGGACGGACAGACAGACAGACAGATAGATATGAGATAGATAGATTTATAGATAGATAGATAGATAGATAGATAGATATGAGATAGATAGATAGATAGATAGATATGAAATAGATAGATATGAGATAGATAGATAGATAGATAGATAGATAGATAGATAGATAGATAGATAGATAGATAGATAGATAGATATGAGATAGATAGATATGAGATATATATATAGATAGATAGATAGATAGAGATAGATATGACATAGATAGATATGAGATAGATAGATAGTGTTACAAAAAAAAGTTAAATAAGGGATTAATTGAAGAAAAGGGAAGGAAGGAAGGAAAGAAAGAAAGAAAGAAAGAAAGAAAGAAAGAAAGAAAAAGAAAGAAAGAAGGAAAGAGAGAAAGAAAGAAAAAAGAAAGAAAGAAGGAAAGAGAGAAAGAAAGAGAGAACGAAAGAGAGAAAGAAAAAAGAAAGGTAAAAGATACACTGGCTAGATAACTATGAGATAGATGGATAGATAGATAGATAGATAGATAGATAGATAGATAGCTATGAGATAGATAGATAGATATGAGAGAGATAGATAGATATGAGATAGATAGATAGATAGATAGATAGATAGATAGATAGATAGATAGATAGACATGAGATTAATTGCTAGATAGAAAGATAACTAAGTGTTGGATAAAAAGTTAGTTAAATAAGTGATTAATAGAAAGAAAGGGAAGCGAAGAAAAGGGAAAGGAAAGGGGAGGGAGGGAGGGAGTAAGGAAGGAAGAAGGACAGAAAAGAAAAAGAAATAAGGAAAAGAAAGAAAGAAAGTTACACTAGCTAGATAGATATAAGACAGATAGATATATAAAATGACAGATAGATATGAGATGGATAGATAGAGATGTGAGATTTATAATTAAAGGAGATCTCCCACAAGGGCTTTTCTGCGCTACAGGTTGGCTCATGCTGTAGATTGCTATGAACTGACCGTCCTACAGGAAGAGGAGGGCACCGCTTGCACCCGTCCTCTCCATTCACTTCTATTGGAGTTCTCCCTATACTGTAGCTGAGAGAGTGTGCTCCATTGTTGCCGAACACCCGTCCTCTCCATTCACTTCTATCGGAGATCTGACTATAGCTGAGTGAGTGTGCTCTATTGTTTCTGTAATACATGAAAAAAACTTTGAGATTCTTAGTTCACATGTTTTGATAAAAAATGTTTAAGCCAACCCCGGCTACCAACGGGATCTCAAGGCGGGTGGTCCTACGCTATCTTTACCTCTCACATTTTTTTCATGTATGATAGATAGCATAAATGCTTCTTTAGGGATTTACATGTATTGTATAGCCCCTTTAGCTCATGGTGTGCCACTGGTATTGGAATACATGTATATATATATATTTCTTAAAAACACAACATGAACCTGGGTGCCACTGGCTTGGCTGCGGTATATTATATATATATATATATATATATATATATATATATATATATATATATATATATATATATATATATATATATATATATATATATATATCTATATATATAATTTATATATAATATATATATATCTATATATCTATATATATATATATATATATCTATATATATATATCTATATATATAATTATATAAATATCTATATATATATCTATATATATATATATATATATCTATATATATATATAATCTATATATCTATATATATATATATTTTCTATATATATTATCTATATATATATATATATATATCTATATATATATATATCTATATATATATATATCTAATATATATATATATATCATATATATATATATATATATATCTATATATTATATATAGACCTATTGTCACGGTGCGACCTTAGGTGGTCGCATGGTTCTGCCACTAGGTGGCGTACGTGCCACCGAGAGCCTGGTCTCGGTGGGGGAAGCCAGGTATTGTCGGTCAGCAGCATTAGGGTGCTGACCCTTATACCTAGCATGGCTAATGTTCAGCCATTAAGGGCTGGCCTTCCCGGAACAACTGCAGATGGGTGGGTGGTTGTTCCCACGTTCCAGGTCTTCTGGTTCCAGCCCAAGTATTGGGTGCATCTGGAGCACCTATTAAAGGCCTCCTACGACAGGAGATCAGGGGGCGTGGTTGCTACCTGAAGGTTTGGAGCAGCAGAGCTGGGAGAGAGCTCTGGCCCTCGGAGGCTTGAGGAAAGCCTATTATACAGTGGAATACTGTGGTATGGGGTGCTGTGCGGTAGGCATAGGCCACATTAGTGAGGGACACAGTGAATGTGTAGTCAGTGGCTAGACGGCCGAGGATTTTATTTATGTTTTGTTGTTTGTGTTCTGTATATGGTGCCTCAATAAAGCTGGTTGAGGCCAGTTTAAACCAGAAGCCTTTGTCGGTGTGCCAATACCTTCTACAAGGGAAACGGCGATGGAGCAAGTCCCCCCAGGAGGGCCCGGAGGGCGTCCCGACGAGAGCAAGTCGAAAATATGGTGGAGGTTGGGGCAAAATTTGGGACCCCCCGAAGGGGGTGAAGTGCTGGACGAAGTGGTGCATTAAAAGGACTGTTACTGGGGTTTTGGAAAAAAAAAAAAAAAAAAAAAAATTTTTTGCCATGGGGGATGCTCGCCCAGTTATGCGATGACTGCCCAGCAGCAGGAGAGAAAACTGTGGGGCAAGGCAGACCCACAGCTGATCATAATAGAAAACTCCGGCGAGCTTGAAGCGGACCGAGAGAGAGCCATTTAAGGCCCCAGGCAAGCTGAACCCCGGCAGAGAGGCTGTGTCAAGATAAGTCTGCAGAGGAGGACTTGAGGGCCGAAGTGGGGGTGCGGGGGGCATGTGGAAGATGCCGAGGGGAAGGGTGAAGGCCCTTCCCTTGCAGTTTTTTGAGCAAGTAGGCTCGGGCGAGAGGCTACCCACAGAGCAGGGGGTGATGTCCTGGGCCCAAATTGACCGGAAAAACCCCCAGAGGGTGTACGCGAATGGCTGTGCAGGACACCAAGATTTTCCCAAACTAAAGGGCAGTTCTGACAAGTCTTGGTTTAACAGGTTGTGTGTATGCAAAAGGGAGCAAAGCCGAAGGGGGGAAACCCTTTGCATGGGCAACCAACCTGACGAGTGAGAGGGGTTCTGTGGCCGGAGGCCTTGTAGCCCAGGAAAGGGCGTGCGTCCAAGTTGAGGGGCCCGGTGCGGGGAGGGACCGGCGTGCCCCGTTACCAAGGGAAACCCCATTTCATCGCAGGGCTGCTTCACCATCCACAGGGAGCGCCGTTTGGGGTGCCATAAGCACAAATTGCCCCTTGACTGCCCTCTCAGGAGGGGGCGGGAGGTTGCCCCCCAATTTTTGGATTCCAGGTGTGTGGACCCCCCAGGGCTGCATGGACATCAGAGGGGGAGGTCCGACTGCCCCCAGACCGATCCCCTGGAAGGACCGTTCCACTTGTTATGCAGGGGTTTTGAGCTGTCAGCCAAGTCCAGGTGTTTTGGGTTACCGAAGGGAAAAATGAAGGGGTGCGACACACTCCCGGGGCCTTGAGAAAAGTCCTGAGGGTGGAAAAACTGTGAAAAGTGGATTTGTAAAGTCTGATGGACTTTGTTGCGGAATATGTGAAATTATTGTCCAGGGAAATTTTTTTGGAAAATGTGCCGTCTAAAAGCTTGGTTCCATACCTGGCAGGGGAAAATTTGTGCTGGGTCCCGGGGTCAGCCCCCGTTATGCTCTCTTTGTAAACAAGGGGAAAAGGGTGATACTGCGAGTGTGAGTTTGCTTCTGCGAAATACCACCCCCAGTTTTTAAAGCAGGCTAGCACAAGTTCCCCCTAGAGTCGTGTTAAGTGCTGGGGGTAGTGCAGGGGATGTGTGTTTTGGGGGGGGATGTCCACTGGAAAAAATGTGTTACCCTACGGTCAGAGGGGCTGTGGGGTTCCCCCAGCAAACAAGGTTCCCTTTGCATTCCGCTGGAAAAGTTGTGGTATGGTGCCGGGGAGCTGTGTGTGAAGCTCTGGTTTTTCCCAGTCCGCAAATGTCTTTTCCCCTGGCCCCAGCGCACTGTGTTAAAAGGGGGTAAGTGAAGTTCAGGTCGCCTCTAGTGGTTATGGCGGGTAATAGCCCCAATGTGTGCAGGTGCGGTATGTCGGGGGTTGATGAAATCCGGGATTTTTGGCTGTAAATGCAGTTCCCCATGGAGTGATTGGTCCCCAGTAGCAATCAGGTTGCACTCTGTGGTGTAGAAAGGTGATTGATTTCCCGGGGGTAAACCGGCTGTGCATTCCCCGGAAAGGGAGAAGGGGCAAACCCGGATATGGGGGCCTGCTACCTTGTATGAGGGACTGGAGTGTGAATGGGTGGTTATTGACCTTTGGGAAACAAACACTCAGTGATGAGTTTTTTTTCATGTGGGAATAAAAGGGGAAATTGTCAGTGCTTCAGGGTTATGTAATCGATTATGCAGATGGAAAAGATGAAAAAACTTGTGCAAGAAAAAAGGTTCCAAGGAGATTTTGTGTGCACCCGAGCAGGGATTACGAGAGGTGGATCTGTGGGTAGAAATCCAGATTGGACCAGAGGGGAAAGAAGATAAACGTCATGCTGGATCGTAGTGAGCTGAGTGCTGTGCTCCAAGGATTGTGCATTTTTATGTTTTACTGAGTAGTCAAAAGGACTGTAGCGATGGAAGTGAGCCAAAAAATGAGCGTTCAGCCCGCAAAGAGGGGTTTGCTCAGCGCTAGTGAGGGGGGGTCAGTATGCTGGAAACCCTCAGAGGGTAAGGAAATCCCCCGAACGAGTGAGGTAAAAGCAAGGGTTTCCCTTTTGCAGAGGTTTCAGCAGTGCCCAGGATATAATCATGCAAAATTTGGGGGGCCCCAGTGGTCCTAGTCCCCAAAAGGGAAATTATCACCACTGAGGTGGTCACTAAGAAAGGCCAGTGTCACTAGTAACCTAGAGGCGGAGCTCCCGGGTCCCAAAAAATTAGGGAATGTAGCTCCCTAAGGGCAGGGATGGTCAGGGGACCCCGGATTTTTTGTTAAGGAAAGGTTTTGGGGTTCCCGTCCCGCGGGCAAAGAAGTGCAGGTTTTTTTCTAGGTGCGCCCCCAAGTGGCCTGGTGGATAGTGGGTTGCTGGGTCCAACCAGGGATTTCTGGGACCTAAAATAGTGGGGAAACTGCCAAAGGCCAATCAAAATAGTCTATGGGAGAAAAAGGTACTTGGGGTTTTGGTGGGGTGGGGAATGAATTTTCTAGTTAACCCTGTGAATTTTGGCATGCGGACTGAAAGGGGGGGATTTAAGGGGGCAGAGCTATTTTGGGCCACTAAGAAAGTGGGTATGACCGGTCTTCCGATTGTAGGATGAATGCGTGCTATGAGCCCACAGCTGAGTTGTACAGAAAAATGTTGTCTCTCCCCCGAGGTATGGAAGATGTTCCCAAAGTAGGGGCTTTGACCCCGGAGGAAGGGTTTGCGGGGTGAGAATCCTACGGCCTTTTCGAGGGGAGGGATTGTACGGTGCACCCCTTTGGTGGTCGCATGGTTCGCCACTAGGTGGGGTAGTGCCACCGAGGCCTGGTTCTGGGGGGGGGGAGCCAGGATTGTCGGGCAGCAGCTTGGGGGGCTGGGCCCTTTACCTGCTGGGTAAAGTTCAGCCCTTAAGGGTGGCCTTCCCCCGGGAAAAATGCAATGGGTGGGTGGTTGTTCCACGTTCCAGGTCTTTGGTTCCACCCCAAAATATTGGGTGCATTGGGGGACCTATTTAAAGGGGTCCTCGACAGGGATAGGGGGCGTGGGTTTCACCGAAGGGGTTTTGGGCACAGAGGGGGGAGAGGCTCTGGCCCCCGGGGCTTGAGGAAAGCCCATTTTACTGAATAGTGGATGGGGTGCTGTGCGGTAGGCATAGGCCCCATTTTGGGGACAAGTGAAAGTGTAGTCAGGGCTAGACGGCCCCAGGATTTTTTATGTTTTGTTGTTTGTTTCTTTTATATGGTGCCCCAATAAAATGGTTGAGGCCGTTTAAACCAAACTTTGTCGGTGTGCCCAAAACCCTTTTACAAGGAAGGGGGATCCGGGGCTAAGTACCCCCCCGGACGCCCAGGAGGCGTCCGCGAGAGCAAAGTCGTTACAATATATAAACTGCAGAAACCAGTGGCACCCCGGGTTTACGTGTGTTTTTTAAAAAAGGTTTTCTTTGGCAGAACTATCTTGTATTTGGATATATTGCTTTTAATTTTTAGAGGGAGGAAGGATGCCTCCATTTTTTTTCTTTGCACCCCGCCACTCCACAGTTGTTATATCATGCATATGTTGCAAGGTTGGTGCTTTTTTTTTTTTCTCTCTGGATTATGGGGTCGTGAGCCAATGAGAAGTTGAATTTGCTCTAGTGAGAGGTAAAGATAGGTAGGGCCAACCGCCCTTAGATCCCCTTTTAAGTGGGGGGTGTCTTAAGTTTTTATTGTTGGAAACCTTCCTCTCCATTTCCTTCTAATTGTGGAGTGTGCCCATTTTTGCGGGCCCCGCCCCTCTATTCCATTCTTCGGAGTTCTGATATAGTGAGTGAGTGTGCTCCATTTTTCCAGCTCCCTCCCCTTCCATTCATCTTACTGATGGGTGTTTCCATTGTTGCCGGGGCACCCCTCCTCTCCATTCACTTCTATGGATGAGTTTTTCTCCAGTTGCCGGGGACCCCTCTTCCCTTCACTTTTATAGCTGAGTGAGTGTTCTCCATTGTTGCCAGACTCCCATCCTCTCCATTCACTTCTATGTGAATTCTGACTATAACTGAGTGAGTGTGCTCCATTTTTGCCAGACTCCCGTCCTCTCCATTCACTTCTATAGCTGAGTGAGTGTTCTCCATTGTTGCCGGACACCCGTCCTCTCCATTCACTTCTATAGCTGAGTGAGTGTTCTCCATTGTTGCCG
Organism: Phyllomedusa bahiana; assembly: GCA_025379985.1. Taxonomy (NCBI): domain Eukaryota; kingdom Metazoa; phylum Chordata; class Amphibia; order Anura; family Hylidae; genus Phyllomedusa; species Phyllomedusa bahiana. Next base: position 19,714 of record JAODAL010057145.1, read on the forward strand.
GACACCCATCGTCTAGCGTTTCACTTCTAGTAGCTGAGTGAGTGTGTCTTCCATTTGTTGCCGGGACATCCCGTCTCTCATTCAGCTTCTTAGCTGAGTGAGTGTTCTCGCATTGTTGCAGGACAGACCCGTCTTGTCTCTCATGACTTCGCTATGTGAAGTGAGTGTTCTCCCCCCCCATTGTTGCCGGACACCGTAGTCCTCTGCGCCAGTTGCGTATGCTTTAACTATAGCTGAGTGAGTGTGCTCTATAGTTGCCGGGACACGTTTCTGCACGAGATTGTTCTGGATTGCTGGTGACGGTTGCGCCCGCATGCCTCCTCCCAGGGATTATTCCTGCGGCGTTTATTACTATTTCCTATTTTCGCTCCTGATAAATAATCTGACCAGCAAGGCGCCGGCGTTCGCCTCGCGCAATGTAAGGTATGTTTACTATAATGGTGAAAATCAATTACGCGCAATTGATAAACGTACTTTCTTTTATTCCATCTGACAGATGACACGGCCCGGTTGAATTATCGCTCGGTTTTCAGTACCTACCACTACTCCAAATTGCTCCGGCTCGCACAGATCCTCGTATTCGCTCTTCAGCTGAGACAACAGATTTAGTTCCTTCTGCTCTGGCAGGTTCTTTATGAGGTTCTGAAAAACAAAGCGATGTCAGGGTTACCAGGGTGTACAAGGCCGGTGTTGTGTGTTCTTTATAGGTTGAGATGGGACAGACACACATGCGATTGCGCTCTCTGTTGTATTTCAGGCCTACGTTCAAGCACCTTCTGTGGCAGCAGTGATTTCAGCTGTTAGAAGAGAACGCTTTGAGGAGCCATATCCCTGAGACTTGTTTGCAGAGTCGCTGAGTTTGTTAAAATGTGATTTATACTTAATATGTATAGAAAGGCATAGCAGCACCACAGGAAACCTTAGAGGGGCCCAGAGTACTCTCTGCCCAATATAAGGGAAATCAGGACTGCTGTATACAGTATATGACGTATCACAGTTGGGGTCCTGTTACACATTGTGCATTGACACCTCTAACAATATATATGGTTTGAGAAGACTACATTAAATTTCCTAAAATAATTTGGTTGAGTACAGGAGTGTAACTGGAACCCATAGGGCCCATTAGCAAAATGAGGAGGGCCCCACCACCTAATGACAGGAAACTGAACCAGCAGCATACGCAGCAAGTAATAAAGGTACAGTATAAAGAATACCGCCATATAGCTGAGAGAACCCACAAAGTTCTGCTAGATCTCAGGAGGCACCAACTTGTTTCACCTACTAAAGTACGAAGGGGCGCAAGTATCAAGGCAGTTGCACCACAATTCTAGCACAAAAAAATGGCGTATCTGCTTAACATTACATTTATGATGCGTTTTAGACAGTTTCTAGACACTTCTGTGCCTTGCCTGATAAAAGGGGCATGGCCTAGATAAAAGGGGCGTGGGTTAGTGGGAAAGGGGTGTGGCTATGCATGCTACACTTTGCGCCCAAAAAAAGCGCCAAAATTTTGGCACAGCTTCTGTCATAAAATAAGCAGATTTCAATAAGGTGTAAAGTTAGATTAGAGCGCTCTATCCGGCTCCAGATTTATCCGCACTATAAGAGCATGTTCCCACGGCACGGGCTTGCAGTTTTAGGTTTTTTCAGACCGTCTGAAAAACGGCTGGGAAACGAGCACAACGGGCTCCTATGGAAACCCGTGGGAGCAGGGCCCCCAAAAACATTGTGCTTGCTCATCGCGGAGATAAACCGACCGGTATTTGTCCATTGCCGTGTAAACAGGCCCTAATACTTGGGACGCATTATAAGATTGTCAGGTCTAAGCTTACACCGTCTCAGAGCTACACAGGACTGATACATCTGCCCCATAACGTCTTCTAGACCTGAGGAGTCCTATAGCAGCTGCTATACCTGCTATGGCTACAGTTACGTCTATGGTCAAGTCAGTTATTGAAGTACATAAAGTAAAAAATCTCACACAAACTCAGCTCAGCTACATCTGTGCATATACGAAAGAGTAAAATGTCATCCTGGTGCCGAGTTACAATATGTCCCTGGGACAAAAATGCATGGCACAATTCTGGTAGTGAGACTGACAAATTTGATAAGGGAAGAGAGAGAGAGAGAGAGAGAGAGAAGAGGCGAGAGAGAATGAAAACTTGTTTAGGTATGAGAGACAGATAATAAAATCATAAATAGATGTTTATAGATAATGGGATCATAGATAAATAGATACAAAATAAGCAAATTGATAAGATATCAGATAGATAGAAGATAGAAAGATAGATACTTAGATAGATAGATAACGAGATAGATATGATAGATATGAGATAGATAGATAGAGAGATAGATAGATAGATATGAGATAGATACATAGATAGATAAAAGATAGATGAGATTAGATAATATAGATAGATATGAAAATAAAAATAGATAGATATGAGATAGTAGATTGGGTGAGGGTGATAGATAGATAAAATAGATAGATAGATAATAGAAAATGAAAATAGATAGATAAGGGGATAGATAAAAGATAGATAGAATAGATGGATAGGGAATAGATAGATAGATAGATAGAGATAGAGAGATAGATTAGAAAGATAGATATAATAGATAGATATGAGATGATAGATAAAAGATAGGATAGATTGGATAGATAGATAGATAGAAGATAGATAGATAGATAGATAGGATAGATAAAAGAAAATAGAAAAAGATGATATGAGACGATAGAATATGGATAGAAAAAGTATAGATAAGGATGGGTAAAAATAGATAGATAATAGATAGATGATAGATAAAGAGATAGATAATATGAGATAGAAGAATAGTAAAAGATAAAGAGATAGATATAGATAGATAGATATGAGATTAGATAGATAGATAGATAGAATTTGATAGAAAAGAAAGATGGATATGAACAGATAGTATATTGGGATAGATAGATAGATAGATAGATAAGGGATGGATTAGATAGATAGATAGATAGATATGAGATAGATATGGATAGATAGATAGATAGATAGATAGAGGATAATGTAGATAGATAGGATAATGATAGATGATATAGATAGATAGATATAGATAGGTAGAAAATGAATAGATGATAATATGAGATGAAAGATAATGGGAAAATAGAT